>PVHP010007715.1:0-55683 GCA_004024765.1 Zapus hudsonius | reverse complement strand
GAAGAAGAAGAAGAAGAAGAAGAAGAAGAAGAAGAAGAAGAAGAAGAAGAAGAAGAAGAAGAAGAAGAAGAAGAAGAAGAAGAAGGTAAGCTCTAAAGGATGCGCCAGACCTCCGAGGTCGGAGGGGGGGCAGCTATGGGAGCAGGAGTCCAGCCTCCATCCACGCCGTGGACTTGACACGCTGCGGGTTTGAAGTTGCGCGCATCGCCTCTGCGCCCTGTTAACGCAGCGTTTCTCGTTTTCTTTTTCTTCTTTTTGTTCTTCGAGGTAGGGTCTCGCTCTAGTCCAGGATGACCTGGAATTCGCTCTGGAGTCTCAGGGTGGCCTCCGACCTCTGCCCCCCAGTGCTGGGATTCAAGGCATGCGCCACCAAGCCCGGCAGCGCGGCGCTTCTTGAGGAAAGGAAATGGACAGAAAACTCCCGCTGCTGGGTTTCCAACTGTCAGCCGGTCCCCTCCCCGGGCCGGAGCCGCCGGCCTCACCTGCGCGCCGCGCTCGCCCCAGGGCTCCAGGAGGGCGGGAGGGCCGCGGGGGGCGGGCTGAGGTCCCGGCCCTCCTCCCGCCCCGCCCCGCCCCGCCCGGCCCGCCCCGGAGCCCTCAGTCCTGCCGGACCCGCGGCCGCCCCGCAGGTCCCCCGGGCGCAGCGGCCGGAGATGCAGCGGGGCGCCGCGCTGTGCCTGCGCCTGTGCGTCTGCCTCGGACTCCTCGACGGTGAGCGCAGCCTCGCGCAGGGGCCTCGGGCGACCCGGGATGGGTCAGCCGGGCGGGCGGGGACGGGGATCGCGGACCGCGGGGAGGACAGGGCGCGCGGGATGGCGCGGGGTCGCCGACTGGTGGGCGGAGATCGCCCTCTGGCCCTCCGCGGCCGGGGCCTTGAGCCCGGCTTGGCTGGATGCCTCCGTTCCGCACGCGCTTTCCCTCCCTCCGTGGGCCGGCGCAGCACCTTCTCTTCTCCCCCAGTCGGCCTGCGCTCGGGATCGTTTCCCCCCAGCCAAGGCGACCGTTACCGCCCGACCCCAGACGTGGGTGCGCACTTCCCGAAGCCTGCGTCTGAGCTGGAGGTCTGTCCCACGAGGTCCCCCAGAGGGCGCTCGGGACCCTGGGGGAGGGGAGGAGATAGGGAGACCCCCCTCAGAGATGGGCAAGGTCCAGAGTGATCTGGATGCTTGTTGGAACCTAAGGCACATCTTGAGTTCGAAACTTGGGAGAACCCTCTGTCTCCGATTTGAAAAGCTAGGATTCTGGGATCAGTGGGTACAGAAGCCTTGAGGGACCACAAGGCAGAGGCCACCCCGCAGACACTGGCAGGTTCAGGTTTGTTGGGAGGATCTCTCTGGTGGAATTGGAGGCAAGTGGGGAAGCAGAAGGATTGAAGGAATGTCAGGAAGGGAGCCCCGGGATAAGAGGATGAGCTGAGAGTCCACTCAAGATCTACTGCCCTGGAAATCGAGGGTGGAAGGGGCATCCCAGAGCCCTGATGTTGGAGACTTGTAGGAAAGCCGAAACCTGTATGTTTACACTTCATGGAAGTTCACTCCCGCTATGCATTCTGCATGTCATAATTCTCACAGAGTGTGAATCCCACTTTACACACGGGAAAGCACATGTAATTTCCATGAACCTCAGGAGCAGGTGGGGGAGGGAACTTGTCTATGCGGGACTCTGGGATTTCAGAGCCCTGCTCTCTGTCTGGCAGAGAGGGAAGTGGCCAGAAGCGCGTGGTTCCGCCTGGTCTTAGACTGGGAAGGCCCGGATTCCAGGCCTCTGGGCAAATGTGATTAGGGGCTCTCCTTGGGGTGTACCTTGCTCTCTGCACCCAGCCCGTACCAGCCTTTCACAGTTGGTCAGGGTGTTTGTGAGTAACGATGTCAGGGGGAGTGATGGAGCCCTGGTTGGATCACAGAGTGGAGAAGTGAGATTCCCCCTAACTAGGAGTCATCAGACATACAGCCAAGTAAGGATGTCTGAGGCTCAGGAGAGAGTTTGGGCTGGGTAGCTGGAAAGGAAACGGCAAGAATCCCCTTCCCCCAAACCAGGAGGAATCCTGAGGGTAGAAAGCCCAGGAGGAAGGAGACTTTAAGAGACAGGAATACTCCCTCTGTGTATGTGTGGAGGTCCAGGAGAGGCCAGCAGAAGTGGAGCAGTCCAGGCTGGGCTATAAGGGGAGGAGAGGCGGTAGCTGGATAGGGTGTCTCAGGCTGGACATGGGTTTGGTTGAGAGGGGGAGTACCAAGGGAGTCAGAAATCGTGCCTTCCTGAGCCCCACGCAGTGCCTAGCTCCACACCCCGCGGACAGGAGAGTACCCATGAGCTCCCAGCCTGGCTGGAGATGATACCCCTTGAACATGAGCCCCTGAGTGTGGGGCTGGGGGCATGGCTCCACGGAGAGTGCTGCAGAATGGCCTGAGGAAGTGGAGTAGAAGACAGGAGAGAAGTCTGCATGCTCAGGGGAGCCCCTCAAAGGTGGTGGAACTACTTGTTTGTTCTGCATGTGCCCCCCAAGTCTTCACTGTGCAGACTGGGCTCTGCTTTCCCCTCCCTGCACCTCAGTTCCCCCATCCGTTGCGGAAGGTAGGCAGGAAAATGCCAAGGGGCTGTGTGGGCCTGGGCTGGACTTTAAGGCTCAGTGATCTGACCCAGTCTCCACAGTCTGAAAAGAGCAATATCCCTGTGGAGAAGACAGATGCAGGTGACATGACATGTTCAGGAAACTGGATTTCAGGCTAGAGGGCAGCCAGCTGGGGACACTCAGAGGAGGCAGGAGACTACTAGAGACTACTAGGCATCTGGGTCGCCTGGCCTGACCACATTCTATGTCACACGTGGCCACATTTCCTTCTGCTATCCCTGCTCTCAGGGCTGAAAGGTCCCAGGGAGTGAGAACAGGGGAGGCTGGAGGATGTGGAGCCTGGGCCTAGCTCAGAACACTGGGAGTGCAAATGTGGGTGCCACTTCTCTGTCTCCGTTACTGTGGCACAATGCCAGTGTGGTGGAAAGGGCCAAGCCTGCAACAGGATGGCACAGGTAGACTACCTGGGTGCTTCCCAGTGTGCCAGGAAGAGACTGCAGTTCTGGGCAAGCCCTCTGCCACAGTGCTTATGCAGATTCTCAGCCCCATTCTGCAGCGGCTTCCCCAGTGTCAGACTGGCAGGGAGCACCGATACAGTGTCAGGTGTCTGGAGCTAGGGGAGGAAATGCTGGGTGGTCTAGGTGAGATCCAGCCAGTGGCTGTGGGCTGCTTGGGAAGGCATGTCTCTTCCATTAGGGTCCTCTGGAGAGATCCATAGAATGCCAAGAAAGAGAATTCCTAGCAGGACAAGCACCCCTCAAAGGCCCAGAGATAGAAAAGCCCAGATGGAACATGTGGATTAGTGAGTGTTTCAATGAGGCTGGAACCTGATGGGGGCGGGGGAGCGTCATGGCAGGAGAGGTGATGGGAGCCAGTAGGAATCAATGGAGACAGACCACTTATCATTAAGCGGTAAGAGAGGGATGAGCACCTGGACTGTGCCTGGGGTGGACCATGAGATCATCTATCAGAAGGAAATGGAACCAATGGGAAGCATGGTCCCCAGGGGACTTCCCTCGAGACCCCAGTTTATGCAACCAGGTCAGATACAGAAGAAAAGTTGGGAGCAGTTGCTTGTACTGAAGCAGAGGAAGTTCATCTCTGTGTGTAGCTATTTTCCTGCATGGTACAGAGGTGTCTCCACCAGGGTCTTGTCACGCGCCACAGCTGTCCAAGAAGCCCCTGGGCATGGAAGGAGTCCAAAGACCTTCTCACATCCCGTAGAGTGATCTCTGATGAAGAAGCAGCTGGCACATCCCAGCTGGAACCAGGGATTCCTGGGTTTCTATCCTTTTCAGACACTGGCTTCCTCTGGGATCTCAGTTTTCCGGTCAGTTTGAGGGGACAAGTCTAGGAGCAGGAGCGTGCAGGCATTCATTGCTGAAGGAGGCTCAGGGCACCTGCCCTGCCTCCCACCTCCCCTTCCCTAGTGGCCGGGCCTGTGTGGCAAGTCGGGGAGCCCCGCCACGTGGCCAGCAAGGTCAGCAGGGGTTCATGGGAAAGGACTTGTCCGCCACAGAAAAGGACATCCTGCCGGCATTTCCCTCTTCCTGCGGCAGGAGCTGGTGGCCCCGATTTAGCAGCGCTGGGGGGCCACCTCTAAGCCAGCTGGGCTGTCTGATAACAGGGCTTGTCCTGCCCGCCAGTGAGCAGAGCCTTGACCCCAGGGAGCAGAGGGCAACTGACTGGCACATCTGGCCGAAATATAGCTGCCGTGTGCTGGAAGCCCAGCATCTGCTGGGGTCTCCTCCATGACCTCAGCATCTCCACACGATGCCATAGCAGCCTATACTCCCAGCCTCACCACCACTCCTGACTTTCAGCACCCTCGTGCAACCTCAAGGGACCACTCTGAAAGACAGATCTGAACTTTCAGGGGCCCCCAAAGATAAGTGCCACCTTCTTGGGCTCATGGAGTAGGCCTTTCCTTCTGGAGTTCAAGGGCGGGGGTAGCCTATGGGCTCCCAGTTTGCACCCACTGTGGCTCTAGCCCAGCACTTCCTTATCTAAACCAGCCTGTGAGGAGGCTGCCGGGTGCTCCAAGGAGAAGAGGGTGATGCTTTCACACACGAACCCACCCAAGGTGGAGCACCGAGAGGGCCCGAAGGTTGGGCAGGACCGCATTCCCATTCACTGTGTGCCCAGGAGCACAGACTTTCGATGGGTTTAGGGAAAGCCCAGAGCACCTGCTTTCCTACCTTCTGCCAAGTGGAGGCTCATTCCTTTGCATGAAGCTGTGCGTGCACACACACCTGTGGTGTGGACAGGAGTAGCTGCCCCTCAGCGTCGTGTGTGATGGCTCATCAAACTGCTTCACGCCAGGCTGTGAGTTGGCTTAACTTGTGAATTTGCATCGTTGTGCCCATTTTGAAGATTAGGAAATTAAGGACAGAAGGGTGACATGGCTCATTCATGCTAGATGCTAGGGGTGAATTGATTGTCATTAAAAGGTGACACACATCTGGTCTCTGGTCCCAGATGGCGTGCAGATCAAGGAAACAACGGGCAAGCATGGCAGGTGAGAAAGTTGTACAAAGGTGGACAGGTGGGCTCCTAACCATGCACTTCTCAGGCATTGTTCTCTTGGTGTCCCAAACACTGGCAGGTATCCTCTTCCTCGGTATGCCATCTGGTCACATGACATCTCCTCCACGTGGACCCATCTGGTCACATGGCATCTCCTCCTCCTCCTCCATGTGGACTCACATATCAGCACTGCTCTCTGTGTTCCTTAGATCCCCAAAGCCAGTTATGAGTTAATCACTCCCAAGTCCAAGTCAATGCTGAGAATGTCACAAAGGAAAGACGAGCAAAATCCCTTGACCTGGAACTAATGAATTGTCCAGAAGCTGCAGGAAAGCACGGGACTCTGTTGGAGGGACCCTCAGTGTGTGACCCTGGGGGAGTGGCACTGGGGCCAAGACAACAGTGGAGAAGAGATTGTTCTAAGTAAGTGTCATAGTCTCCAGAGCTGAAGAAGGGCTGGGTGGATGGCAGGGAAGTCAAGCAGCAGGGAGCAGAGGATGGTTTAAGGTCTGAGAGGGAAATATGTCCTAGGAAGATATTCTGACCACTTGGAAGATACTGGCCAGTGTGCAGGTACACTAAGGCTGTGTAGACAGTGGGGTGAAGTGGAGGGAGGAAGGAGAGGAATTTACCCCAGAATGTCCAGGAGGGTCTGTGACCAGAACACTGAATGCCAAGCATGGCAAGGAGGTGGCAGGGGTCTGGGCCTGTTCTCCCTGCCACCCTCCTCTCGGGCAGCCAGTTTCTGCTCAAGTCTGCAAAGCCCACTTCAGCTCTGAGGAGTGTGAGTCCCTTACTATGGGAGTTGAGTAACATCAAGAATGTCTCAGATGGCCATCCTAAGGGAAGGCAGAGCAGTATCTCCAGGGTTGGTAGAAGAAAGAAGCTTTGACCTGTGGAAGCCTTTCTGTTTCATAAGCTGCAGAAATGCAAGCGATGCTGGCGCCTACGTATACACTAGCTTCTCATAATCCTGTCCCTGAAAAGGATCTGTTCCCAGTAACGCGATTTCAGGCAAGATGACCTCTGTGTGCCTCAGTTTCCTCATGAGTATAATGGTAGTAACAGCACCTCCTGTGGAGGGGGCATCTCAATAAGAATAGAAAGTGCTAAGTACACATTTGCTCTTGTTGTGACAGGATGTATTGGTATAAGCAGAATTTGGAGGTCAAAGTGTGTGAGCATTTTTTATTAGTACTGCATGAGCTGTTGTTTCTCCACATCCTTGCCAACCCCAGGAAGTGCTGTGCATAAGTGGACAGTGGTCTGTGTTCCCAGGCTTTTCTTGTTCTCCGAGTGTTAAGTGCAATCTGGATTTGAGGGCTGGACTGCACACATTTTACCAGGAAGGGAACGCAGGAGAGCAATTAAAGAAGGTCGAGGAAGCAGATGATGTGGTTAAAGCCCCCAAGGTGGGCCACTGTGAGGGGAGAGATCACCTGGGGAGCAGAGCAGGGCCCAAGGCTGAGCCCATGACCCTGGGCCTTTCTTTGTGACCTCCTCACACTCTGAGTCTCAAGGTTGCCCTCACTCAGGCTTCTGTTCATATCCTTCTTATATACCCACCTTCAGGGCCACTCAGATCCACATGAACGCCCTCCTGTACCCCACTGAGAAAGGCTGTCCCTGACGCCCTCTCTACGTGCTGTGACCCCAGCACAGGATCTCAGCTATGGGAAGCCAGGAGCTCAGCAGGCAGCTGAGAGCAGAGGGCTCAGAATGCACAAGTTAACAGTAGGTGCTAACCCTGCAGTGGTTCTGGTGCTGGCAGTCAGTGGTGCACACTGATTCTTAGAGCAGTTCGCATCACAAGTGGGAAATGAGGCTTTCGGAGAGGAACTGAATCACTCCAGGCCACACAGCTACGGAGTGGCAGGGTGAAGAGCTATCTGGACTGAAGGGTCCAAGCATGCCCCATGGGGAATGGCCCCTCTGGCCCTGGAAGCTCAGCCCTGCGGGTAGGAGGTGGAACACTAATGGCCACTTGACCCTGCCATTTGAGTTCTGGAGGCACAGAGTGCAATCCAGATGGGGAAGACTCCAGAAGAAAACCCTCCTGCCACCTCTCGGCCCAGTGTCTGCAAGGCCTTGCCCAGGAGAGAAATGAGAGGGTATGTCTCCACTTCTGTCCAGCCTCAGGGCAGGGCCAGCCAAGCGCCCTCCCCTCCTCGTTGCCTCCTTGCCTGTTGTCTTCAGCCTGGCCACCTTTGTCCTCTTGGGCACAGCTGCCAGGATGCATGTCACATGGGCAGGACTGACAGTGGTCCCTGTTTTCCAGGGTTAGTGATTGTAAAAAGTTTTTAGTGAGGTTGGTCCCACTCATGTTACTTAAACTTCCTACCCTCTCCATTCCTTACTCTCCAAACGGCAAAACTGCCAATCAAAAAATGGGCTAATGAAATGAGCAGCCAGTTCTCAAATGAAACACAAATAGCCAACAAATGTCTTTAAATGCAAATTAAACTACTTGGAGATTTTATCTCACCCCATTCTATCATCAAGAAAGCTAATGACAATAAATGCTTTGGAGGATGTGGAGAAAGGACACCCTTATTCACTGATGGAAGGATGTAAACTGGTACCACTATTACGGAAACCAGTAGCGGTTGCTCAGAAAGCTAAGAATTGATCTACCACATGACCCAGCCAGGCCACCCCTGGGCATGTACACAAAAGACTTTATAGCCCACCACAGCCATGTTTGTTGCTGTTCTGGTCACAGTCGCTAGGGACTGGAGCCAGCCTAGATGTCCATTAACTGATGAAACTGTGATACATAGACATGAATTTTATCAGCAGTAAAGGAAAATGAAATTTTCAGAAAGATTGTAAAAGAGTGTGCTAAGTAATGTAACCCAGTCCCAGAAAGACAGCCACAGTGAATTGATGTCATTTGATGATGAGATCTGAGGACCCAGCCTTGGGCTGGTCAGGAGTCCCAGGGTGACACCTACTCTCCCCCGGCTGCAAGCTGGGGCTGGAGTGCAGGCAGAGTCATGCTCAGCCTCAGACATCAGGTGAACTATACGTGCCTGAGCGCAGGAGTGACAATTCTCCAAGCACTGATGGCCGGGAGGACAGAGGACACAGCCTGAGGCCAGGTAGGGGATTGGTTATGCACCTGCTGTGCTCAGCAGGAATTTGGAGAGATGGAACCAGCCATGAAATTGGAAACATATATGCCACTCTGGCCAAGAATATTCAGGACAAGCCAGAAAAGGGGTTCTGCAGTCACAATGTCCCTTGGTGTAGAGGGGTGGGCTGGAGGCCAAGAAGGAGGTTTCTGGGGAACAGGGAGGCAGGGAGGCCAATGGTCAGGGGAGTGACAAGAGAGAGAGAGACAGAGACAGAGAGAGAGAAAGAGAAAGAGACTGAGAGATGTCAGGGTAAGGGTGGGAGGAACTACAAGGAGGCACTAGCTGACTCCTCACTCTCAGACCAGCTCCCCTGGTCACATTCTAGGACCTGGGCCTGACCGTCCCCTGCTGACTTAGGGATCAGGGTAGCAACAGCTCTCCCGGAAACATCTCCAGCCCAACCTTCAGCCCCTGCCCGCGGAGACCCAGTGTAGCTCCAGGGCACATTAATTGAGGACATACTGCTCCTTCCCTCAATTCCAGATCTGCTTGTCCCATGCCCCTGGCTTTTTTTTTTTATTAACATAGTATCACTGAGCCCACTTGGATGGTGTTTGGAGACACACCCAGCCCAGGGACAACGGAGAGGTCGGAGTAAGCCTCACTGTCTCCCAGTTCTTCAGATGTTTGCTTGAATTTCTCTCAGCTTATCAGGAGAGATGCTTTTGAAGAGGGTCTTAGCCAGGTGTGGCAGCACAAACTGTGATCCCAGCACTTGGGAGACTGAGGCAGGAGGATCAAGAGTTTGACGCCAGCCTAGGCTGTCTGAGACTGTCCCAAAAAAAAAAACAGAGAAAGAGAGAGGAGAGGAGAAAGAAGAAGAAAAGAAAAAAAGAAAAACGAAAGGAAACAAAAGAAATGGCCTTGGATAGACCATACAATGGGGCTCATTAGAAGCCCAGGCCTCCGAAAAGGGGTGAGGTCGCTGCTGGGGATCAGGATGCATCCGGCTTTCTGCACATGCTTTTCTGTCTGGGGCGGGATGGGGGAGCTCTGAAGCATCGGGTGGGCTCTAGAAGAGGGAGAGCATCCAGGTTCTAGTCTGAGTGCCTATGACTGCCCACTGTCTTTGCCTCCAAGGGGGCGATGGGCTTAGGCTTAGCCAGACCTGGATTACCCTACAGGTGCTGCCTGAAGCCTCAGTTTCCTTACTTGTTAACAGGATTCAGGTCCCCTCCTCTCTCCCAGGCTGCTGTGAGGGCCAAAAGCAAGAGAGTGATGGCCAGTCCTGCTGTCTGCTGGCCGATGCTCAGAGCATTGAACAGGGAGATTGAACCATCCACACAAGCTGCTCCTACAGCCCAACTCGCCTGAGGCTGATGCCAGGGTCCCAGGGCTGCTGACAGCACAGGGAAGGGGAGGTGTGCACTCTGGCCTCACTGACCTCGGACTGGCGCCTGCCCCGACTGCTGTGCTGCAGGCTTGGGGGCCAGGGCCTAGCTGGCCAGGGGAAGGAAGAAGCCAGTTCCTGGGCCAGGAACAGGAAGACAGGGGGAGCGCAGCAGAGGCCAGGATGACAGTGCTTCCTGCTTCGGGAAGGGAAGGACAGAGGAGACAGACAACAGTCAGGCAGGAAGGATGCCCCCTCTTCAGGGGCGCAGCTGGAGGCTGGGCAGTCACAGAGCCTCTGGACATGGCATCCCTCAAGTCTAAATATGCCCAGCTTCTGAGCAATCTGGGGTTCTCCCGCCCTTCAAAACTAGAAGCCCTTTTGCAAAGGAAGAACAGAATCTAACACAGTTCCAACCCAAAGGACACCTCAGATATTTGTTTAGCCAGCCATCCGTCCATTTATCCATCCATCCATCCATCTGCACACCCAACTATTCACCTATCCAACCATGTCCTTCCATCCATCCATCTTCTCACCTGCCAATCTATCATTCTGCCCTTCTATCTGTCCCACACCTTCTTTCCATCTGTCATTCCATCATTGATTTAGTCATTCAACAAATATTTCTTTTTTCAGGGGCGGGGCTATGTATGGTGAGGGATAGAAAAGAGGTCTTAGTCCTTACCTGCCAGTGAGGACAAAGACACACGGCACTTAACCAATTACAGATTATGACCAGAAGGGTAAGGCAAGCAACCCTGTGGCTTAGATGGATTCTGAAAGGAGTTAGTTTTGTAAGGGTGAGGAGGTCTTGTCTAACCTGAGGCCTGAAGATAAGCAGAAGCTAGCTGTGTGCAACATGGAGAGGAAGCAATGGATGAAGGAGAGAGGTGGCCATAGGCTAGGAAAGAGTATGGCAGGTTGCAGAACAAAGAGGTCGGAGGATGTAACCACGAGGCAAGCATGCATCCCAAGGCTGTGCCGAGTTGAACAGTGGCCAGGCCTTGGTCAGGAGCTTGACTTTTCCTGGAAGTTCACTGGGAAGTCATGGGATTTAAGCAGCAGTGGGATATGGCTATGTTGTGTTTTTAACAACTGAAGGAAGGCAAGAGCAGGCCCTGGAGGATACTTTGGGACAAAGGTCACTGGCAGGTCCCCAGCAGGAAAGCAGGGGCCAACCGTGGGATGCATGGGGACTGCCAGGCTTTATAAAGGATGGACAGTTGGGGAGAGAAAGGTGGCCACTTGGGGACATGAAGCCTGCCAGAGATGGAGCCTTTGGCAGTGATGGAGGAAGTCTGCCATCAAGAGCATGGAAGTTGGGGTGTCTGTGGAGTGCCCAAGCCCACTGGGCAACTGGATATCTCAGGCTGAATTGAGGAAGGTGGCCCCAGCTGGAACTCAAGGTGTGGGGTGTTTCCTGGACCCCAAGAAGAGAAAACAAGGAAGGGAGAGTGAAGAACAAGAGTCCAGTGGTAGGAGGAAGGAAGATGAGAACAGCATCACACGAGCCAGCAAGAGTGGTCAGCAAGTGCCCCCGCTGCCCCTGCCCCTGCAGCATGGATGCCACCGAGCAGTGGGAGGCTGCTGCCCACAGACGGCAAGATACTGTGAGGGGAAGGGACAGTGCGAGAAACTGTGGCTACAAAGGGAAGAGGAAGGGGGGGCGTGGACCAGAATATAGTACAAAAGTAATTTTTCAAGTCTGTTGTTCTGAAGATGGAATGTGGCCTGGAAAGAAAGACTGGTGATGAGAAGAGAAAGGAATTCCTCGTTATTTGGTTCTAAGGAGTGGGGGGTCGTGGGCATGATGGTTTGCAGAGGTTCCCTCAGGCAGGTGTTGGTTGCAGATGAGGGACAATAAAGTGTCCCCATCTGATGCCCTGCTTTGTGGATGCTGAGAGCAAGGGTGGAGGGGACGTCATGAGCTGCACTGAGGAGGGAGGGCATGCTTAAAGTCCGCAAGCAGGAAAAGAGCCAGTGTGGCATGTGAAGGGATTCGTGGGCAGCCTTGAGCTTCTCCAGGACACTGGTGTTACAGAGTCAGGATGGACGGTTGGAAGCAAGGGAACAGTCCTAGTGATGGACCATGGATCACCTCTGCACTTGGACAGAGGTAGAACCAGAATGAGAGGATGTGGGGTGGGATAGTGTGTTTAATAAGGCTGAGGGGTTTAGCAGTGGTGGGTGAGCACACCTGAGCAAGCAAGAAAGGAGGAAACAGGAAGATGGGCCCTGCTGATCATTACATCGGTGTTCCCTGGAAGCCAGTGGCTGGGGGAGAGGAGAGAAGGCTCTCCAAGGCAAGGGAAGGTGCTGGTGAGTCATCCACGTGGATGGTGAAGTCATGGAGAATGGCAGGAGTCGGGGTGGAGTGGAAGATGGTGTGCCAGGAACTACAGTCAGCAGAGAATGAAAGGAAGTTAGCAGGAGAGAAGCTGGTGACAGTTTTGAAAGTGGACAGGGGGTGGTGCCGTCAAAAACATGCCTTCGAGGGGTTGCTGGAGAGAGACAGAAGAAGTTCTCTATTTGGCACGTGGCAAGTAGGGCAGTGTCCTCAGAAAGCCACACTTCCCAGAAGCAATTGGGAACAGGATGGATGGTCCCATTTAGTACAGCGATGTGGATGCCTTCTCGGGGTGTACTGTGGATGGAGAGGAGGCTCCTAAGGCTCTGTTTTCTCCATCCCTCTCTCCCTCCCTCCATCCAGCCAGCCACCCACCTCTTCCATCCACCCTCTCCTGTTCCTTCCACCGAACCACCGGTCCTTTTCTCCACCCATCATCATTCCACCACTCTTATCCATCTCCAGAAGCCTTGTTACACATCTCCTGTGTGGAGCTGGGGAAGATGAAAACCTCAGTTCAGGATGATTAGTATCTCAGCAGCAGGAGCCCCAAGAAGGACCAGGTGGGAACCTGAATGATGGTGCTGCTCCCCGGGAAGGACTTATTGAACTGGCCTTTAAAGAGGGAGGTCCCTGGGGGAGGGTGGGGCAGAGGAAATGGGAACGCCCCAGGCCACACAGCAGACTAGCAAAGCAAAGGACGTTTATGAATAAGAGGAGAGGTCCTGTTCCCCTCAGGAGCTGAAGTACGAGGACAGGGAATGGCCAGTGGTGGCTGCTTCTCTGCCACCTCTTAGATGCAAAGAAGAGCCATCAAAGGAAGCTGAGCTGACAGTTGTCACAGCTCTGCAGCTGGCAGTTGCCAGGGGTGAGCACCGCAGAGAAAGGGAGTCCAGCGCAACACCCTTTGCTTCACCCATGGGAGTGTCCTTTATCCTAATGGGGTTGAGGTAGGTGTAGTGCCAGTGCAGAGTACCTCACATGCCACATGTCACCCTCAGTCCTGACCTCCATCAGGGCCACCCGGAGGACACAGTTATTTCACCCCCACATTTACCGCCTCTCCCTTAGCTAAGATTACAGCCACCATCCACTTGGCCACCCAGCTGTTGCTTGCCAAGTGTAACCTTGTTCACTCTTCATTGTCTTGAAAAACCCCACTTCTCCGGCAAACCCCAGCTCGATGGTTCCCTTTCGGAGGGTCCTTCCTGGATCCTCACTGTTCTAAGCAGGGGTCAGCCTCAGGAAGTACACAGCATCAGGCTTCTGAACACACAGGATCCATTGACAGGCACAGGAAGACCAAACACTGGCTCATTCAAGGAGGAAGGAGGCTACAGTTCAGTCACCTGACACCTCAGGTCCCTCAGGCAGGCTGGGACGCAAGACCATGGCTGCCGGCCTGAGTGTGAGGAGACACACACAGAAGGAAAGACAGCAGCCATTGGCTTTAGCTGGCCGAGCGACTGGCCATCTTCATCGGGAGGCAGCCGGACTAGCTGGAAGCCTTGGGTTCCTGTCTACATACTTTGTAAGGGTTTCCTAGCTCTGACCCCTGGAGCAGTGGTACCTAGATGGGTGTGGCTAGAGGTGGGAGGAACAGAAGAAGAGGGGTAATTACAGATCATGTCCAGTAGCAAGCCAGCAAGTGCCCGTGTTTTACACTGGACAATGAAATGAGATCTGGTGTGTGGAGTGGGTTTCCCTGTGAGCCTTGGTCACTTGGCTTAGGAATAGGGGGGAGAGTCACCTATGGTGGGAGCACTCTAGGCTCTACCCACTAACTGCAAGGGAGGACCCTGGGACCTCGGGAGCTGACTGTGGAACAGTCTGAACTGCTTTTTTAAACCCCAAGGGCTTATGGCTCTAGAAGGAGCTGATGGCAAGAGAGCGGGCTCTGTACACTCCTCTCCCAGGAGGACAGGGGCTTGGGGACAGGACACAGCCCTGGGCCTCCAGCCACATAATCCTCCCTTCCTGTTGTCTCAGGATGGTTCTGGCAGGATGCATCTGCCAGAGTTCCAGACCCAGACCTTCCCCGGGGCAGGCTCCCACCCCCACTGAGACCCCCCCCCAAGTACATATGCATGCACATGAGAACATATCAGAGATACACAAACATTCGCGCTTGAACTCACAGCCTCACTGATCCCTTCCCAGGCCACATACACCACCCAGACATGCAAGTCCACACACAGACCCACAGATACAAAGATGCACACAATCAAATAGTTCCACCTGCAAACACACATACATGTACACACCTGTGTGTGCATGCATCCACAACACCCCACTGGGAGGAGGATGGTGTACTGGGTGAGTTCTGGCCCCAGGCAGCCTAGTCATGGCTGACTGGGGGTGGTTTCCACCACATAAAGCAGTCTGACTTGTATATCTGAGTGCCATGGGAAGCCATGAGGATGTTGGGTAGAGCCCAGAGGATGCAGGGCCTGTGCAGATGGAGACAAGCTGCTAAAGCAAGGAAGGAGGCGCCCTTGGACCTGAGAGAGCACAGCGCCTATGTGGGTTTGGGCAAGGTGGGAGATAAACAGAGCCCCCTCATACGTAGTAGGAAGGGGCATCAGGTAGAGCTGTGGGGTCCCACATGATACACCTCCCTCCCTATGGATGAGAACTGCAGGCTCCTGCTGCCTGGTCAGGGCTCAGTGGGGGGGGGGGGAGTGACCTTGGCCAGAGCAGGGGTCAGCTTTTAATGGAGATTCCTGGTTTTCATGGAGCCTGGGGTTGATGCTACTCCATTTGTACATGGACACAAAGCCTCGCCAGCCAAAAGCCACCAGGCTGGCCCTACCATGGATAAGTGTCCCAAAGAGCCCGAGTGCCTTAACAGTGAGCAGGTCACGTGATACCTCCTGACCCAGCAACACAGTGACCTTGTCTCCCTCGCAGGCCTGGCAAGCGGCTATTCCATGACCCCCCCAACTCTGAACATCACAGAGGAGGCACACATCGTTGACACGGGGAACAGCCTGTCTATCTCCTGCAGGTATTGAGCCCTTCCCACCAAGGAGTTCACAGAAGGCCAAGGCAAGAGGTAGAGGCTGATTGTCCCTGGCACAGAGAGGCCTGGAGCTCCTAGGATGCGGATGCAGGCCACCTGTCCTCGCCTGTGCCCTCCTCCAGGTCCCCTGCATCTACTCCCAGCCATGCTTCACTAGCCCCAGGTCCACTCATCCAGCTACTTAGAGACCCCTGAGTCCCCTGCTATGAGCCAAGGCCTGAGTTACCTTTCAGGCCAGCCTATCACTCACAACCTCAGGAGCCAGGCAAGAGAGCCAGGGGCTTAGGGAGTGGCTCTGTGCCCAAAGCCTGGGTGGACCTTCCTTGGGGTAAGACACTAGTAAGTGAAGCCCTCGAGGGGGACTTCTCAGAGAGTGTGCTCCTGGCGGGGGAGCTACTGACTTCTCTCATCGACTAGGGGGCAGCACCCCCTTGAGTGGGTCTGGCCAGGATCCCAGGAGGTGTTGACCACAGAGGAAAAGGATGGCGAGGACGCACGGGTGGTGCGAGACTGCGAGGGGACAGAAGCGAGGCCCTACTGCAAGGTGCTGCTGCTGGCCGAGGTCCACGCCAACAACACAGGCAGCTACCACTGCTACTACAAGTACATCAAGGCTCGAATCGAGGGCACCACGGCTGCCAGCACTTATGTGTTCGTGAGAGGTGAGGTTGCAGGGCGAGTGGGGCAGCCCGGGGCCTGGAGTGGGTGTCAGGTGCTTTGCCCTGCCTCACAGCCAAGAAAGGGACCCTCACCCTGTTGCATGCAACAGCAGGCAGCTGCTGGCCCTGCCTCCCAACTCCTGCTCCCTCTCCTCAGACTTCAAGCAGCCCTTCATCAACAAACCTGGCACGCTCCTGGTCAGCAGGAAGGACTCCACTTGGGTGCCCTGCCTAGTATCCATCCCGGGCCTCAACGTCACACTGCGCTCGGTATTACCCCCACCCTTATCCCCACCCTCCTGTGCAATCCCTGGGAAGGTGGCAGGGGAGCAGGGCACCGAGGATCTCTGTCCCTCCAGCAAAGTTCCGTGCTGCAGCCTGACGGGCAGGAGGTGGTGTGGGATGACCGCCAGGGTATGCGGGTGCCCACACCACTGCTGCGTGACGCCTTGTACCTGCAGTGTGAGACCACCTGGGCCAGTCAGGACTTCCTTTCCAACCCCTTCATCGTGCATATCACAGGTAGGGTCTGTGATGGCCACCTCACCCGTCTCTACCCCTTGTGCACTGGGAGGAACGTGGCCGACATCCCGCCCTGCCCTACAGTTCTCAGTCACTGTTAGTGTCACAGCTGGTCTTGGTTCAAATCCTGTGCACTGTCCTGTGAGGGGCGTGGGAGTCACTGCACATGTGTCACCAGGCAATGAGCTCTATGACATCCAGCTGTTCCCGAAGAAGTCCCTGGAGCTGTTGGTTGGAGAGAAGCTAGTCCTGAACTGCACGGTGTGGGCTGAGTTCAATTCAGGTGTCACCTTCCACTGGGAATATCCAGGAAAGCAGGTGAGGTCACCAGCTCTGCTCGGATCCTTCCTGCGCCCACGGCTCTCCTGTCCCAGCACCCTCACTGCCCACGCCGCCTGGGCCTCTGGGGAAGAGGTGCAGACTCAGCCAGAGCCAGGAAACCCACGTGTTGGGAAAGGCTTCGCCCGAGGCCGACTCTGAGGCTGGGCTTCCAGAGCCACCACTGCTGGGCAGGCCAAGTGCCTCTGGGGGGTGGAGTCTGCCGCAGCAGCCTGCCTGCTGACCCTGGGCTTCACTGGCTGCGGCAGGCAGAACGGGGTAAATGGGTACCTGAGCGGCGCTCCCAGCAGACGCACACAGAACTCTCCAGCATCCTGACCATCCACAATGTCAGCCAGCACGACCTGGGCCCTTATGTGTGTGAGGCCAACAATGGCATTCAGCGATTCCGGGAGAGCACCGAGGTCATTGTGCATGGTATGGCCTGGTGTCCAGGGTCACTGTGCCCAAAGGGGCCTGGGTGGGTCAAACATTATGGAGCAAGCCTGGGGAAGGAAGGAATGTGGGTCAGAGGTCATGATGCACCTGAGCAGTGGGAATCCAGCCAAAGGGAAGGGAGCACGGTGGCTGTGAGGGGAAGCCCTGCCCAGCTCCTGCAGACTGGCTATGGGGCAAGCCCAATCTTCAGGGAAAGCTGGGAGGCCCTGGGCAGTGGAGGGTCGGCCTGGGGTTTACACTGATACCGCCTCTCTGGCAGAAAAACCTTTCATCAGTGTTGAGTGGCTCAGAGGACCCGTCCTGGAGGCCACAGCAGGTGACGAGATGGTGAAGTTGCCTGTGAAGCTAGCAGCATACCCTCCACCAGAGTTCCAATGGTAATAGCCCTAGGCCCCGTCCCTTGCTTCCCTGCCAGGCCTACACAAGGACTGGCCAGATGGTGAGAAGGGCAATGCCTCTCCCCGTCAGAGCTTTACCTTGCATCTTCGTCCCTACGAATCAGGACTGGTGCCCTCTCTAAGGGGAACCTCTACAGGGCAGACAAATTCAGTATTTCAGCTCAGAGGAAAGTCTGCACAGACAATGCTAAACCCTGAAAGGCCTCAATGCCCATCCCTGGGTGTGTGGTGTGATGGGCCGTGCCAGACTTTCTGCATCTCCTAGACCTGCCTGCTGGACCCTTGAGTGCTGTGTAATGGCTTTGGTTCTCTGGGCCTCCTTCTGACTCTGGGCCCTCCAATTCATCTGAGATGCCATCGGGGTATGACAGATTCTTATGGAGCTGAACCTTGAGCTTCATGGTGGTGAGCAAAGAACCCCATAGTTTGGGATGCTGCAGGTGAACCGAAGGGTGTGCCCAGGATACAAAGGAGACCCTGAGTGGTGGCTTAGGAAAGCACAGCATCCCCCCAATATTCCTTCATCCTCTGAGCCAGTCTCAACCGCAGTAGGTTCCACTATAGCCTGAGCTCTTGTTGTACAAATGCACAAGCATACCAGACAGCCAGAAAAACCTTGCCCTTCCAAGCTTGGGGCACCTGCTTCCTGGCACAATGGCAAGCAGAGGCCACAGGGATCCTCAGCCAGGATCACCTGATCAGGCCATAGGAGGGAAACAAACTTCTGGGATGGCTCAGGATACCTAGCCTCTGACTGTCCATCTGAATCCACAGCTTTGGGCCATATGTGTACATATGTATCCGTGGCAGAGTACCAGAGCCCTTGGGGACAGGTTCCAAGGGTGAGGGCCCTGGTGCACCTGATGACCCTGTTCATACTAGCGCTGCTCCTCGTGCCACCAGGTCCCTGTCCTCTGCCCTCCAAAGTCAGTGGGAGTGAGCTTACTCTCAGTGGGTCGCTAGCTCTGCTGCATCTGGGGTTCAGCTGGATTCTCAGGGAGCTTGTGGTAGCTCAGCACAGCTTTTCTGAGAGCCGTCTCACCACATCTGGTCCTTCTATTCTCACTTAGCAAACATCTGCCTCCAGGAAGTGCTCAGCTGCCCCAATGCACTAATGGGCACCACAGTCCCACAGGTGCCCACTGCTCAAGTGGGATTATCATGCAAGAACTCTGAGTCAGGGAATGACGGGCAGTCTAGTGGACATGCAGACAGATGGGTTGGTCTTTGGCCCGGCAATGGGGTAGTACTATTTCAGTGAGCCTTGGAGCTCCCACAAATACACTGTCTCGGTTTTCAGATGAAGACACTGAGACTTGGGACAGTGAAGGGGTCTTCCCACTGCCACAGACCTTGCAAATGGCACACCTGAATTCTAACGGCCTCTGTGTCATAGCCTTGGTGTGCCCTTGTCTTACCCTTCTCTGAGGTCACTTTGCTCTCTAATCCTGCTTGCTATCGCAGCTGAGAGCAGGATCCCTGCATCATCTTCATCTCGGGTCTCTGAACAGATGTGCCTGTCTCAGGCCACACCAGCACATACAGAGGGGCTCACCACACAGCCAGGGACTCAGGCTCACAGCTACCCTCAGGAATCCCAGGTCAAGACCAGAGAGAGAAGTGGCCTATGGAGTGCTAGGCATCCACTTATACATGTATCAGGTGTCTAGAGTAACCACACCCTGAGTATAGAGGGTCTGGCCCTGTCATCCTGGGGCTCCTATGTATAAAAAAAAATGTCCTGGCTGGAGGTATAGCTCAATGGGAAAACACTGGCCTAATATATGTGAGCCTCTGGGTTTGAGTTTCAGCACAATAAAGAGAAAAGGAAAGAAGGTGGGAGGGAGGAAAGAAGGAAGGAAGACAATGGGCTGAAGAACAAGACAGGCAGGGCCAGGCACCAGCCTTCTGTGAAGAAGGGAAGGAGCCATTCAAATTGCCATCCACAAGAAAGAGCATCCAGGCAGGATGGCAGTAAGTGTGTTGACCCTGTGGGAGCCTCGTTTGCATAGCTCCCACAAAGGCAAAGCCAAGGCTCAGAGAGCCAGACAGCGCCTTTCACGGATCCTTCACTCCTTTATGTGGACTGTGAGAAAGAAGACAGGGCCCACTGGGGACACTGGCCAGGCTCTGATGCCGACGCCCTTATGCGGGTCCTTCATATCTGTGTGTTCTACATCCACACAGCCAAATAATCATAGATGGAAAATATTCAACAAAATTGTATCTATGCCAAACACGGACGGAGGCTAGTTTGGCCATCATCCCTGAACACACTACTGTCACAACGATGTACATACACACATTAGGCGTTACAAGTTTTCTGGAGATCATGTATCTTGGTAGAAATATTATGCTATTTCATAGAAGGGACTTGAGCCACACATTTTGGAGTGAGCATTGGGGATTTGGGTAACTTCAAGGGAGTCCTCGAGCCATTCTAATTAGAGGGACTACAAATACCAGCACAAGGCTTGGACTCACACAGCCTCCGAACTCCCTTTCCTGGCCAGGTACAAGGACAGAAAGGCAGTGACCGGGCGCCACAGTCCACATGCCCTGGTACTCAAGGAGGTGACCGAGGCTAGTGCGGGCATGTACACCCTTGCCCTGTGGAACTCCGCAGCTGGCTTGAGGCACAACATCAGCCTGGAGCTGGTGGTGAACGGTATGGGGGAGGGGTGGAGGGAGGGGGAAGGATGGGTGAAGCAGGTGCCCAGGCGTGGTGGATGGGAACCGGCTGACTGGCTTCTGCCTGTGCCCGCAGTGCCCCCACACATCCACGAGAAGGAAGCCTCTTCCCCTAGCATCTACTCCTGCCACAGTCGCCAGGCCCTCACGTGCACAGCCTATGGGGTGCCGCCACCTCTCAGCGTCCAGTGGCACTGGAGGCCTTGGACACCCTGCAAGACGTTTACCCAGCGCAGCCTGTGAGTGTGCCTTCCATCCGCTCTCCTCTCACTGCACACTCCATCTCCAGCTTCAGCCGCTCTCGCCATCGAGAACCCCAGAACCCTGCTCTAAGCTCCAACCTGGCTTTGCTCTTGTTGCCTGAGGTCCTATTCCAGACCAGTATCGCGAAGCACTTTTCCTATGTTTTCTTCCAGAAGTTTGTCGTTTCGGGTCTTGTTTTTAGGCCTTCAATCTGTTTTAGGTGAGAGACAGGGATCTAGTTTTCATTCTTTTGCGTGCAGATAGTTTTCTCACCACCAAATACTGCAATGACTGTTCTTTCTGCGGTGTGTGTTCTTGGCACTCTTGACAAAAATCAGTTCACTGCCAACGAGTAGACTTACTCCTCAGCCCTTCGTCATGTCCATCGGTCTGTGTGTTTGTTTTCATGCAGCACTTACTGCTCTTTTGGGCTTTGAAATCAGACAGTGCTGCCTTTAGCTGGCAGTTCTTTTTGCTCGAGATTGCTTTGGCCTTTGGCATCTTTTGTATTTTCATTTTGTATTTCATAAATTTTAAGACCGTTATTCTATGTCCATGAAGGAAGTCACTGGTATGCTGCCAGGGACTGCATGGAATATAGCTATTTGGGGGTAGAATGGACATTTTAATAAAATTAATTCACCGATTCAGCCCTAGTCAATTCTTGGCTTCTTCTTGCCTGATCAAGGCTGGATCAATCCCCACCTGCCTCTATCCAGTGCAAAGCATCGTTCATCAAAGACCAGAGAAGAGCTCCTTCCAAGACCAAGGCTGAATCCTTCCACCAACAGGGCAGACCGGGAATAGTTTTATAAAACATGCTGAGCCCCGGAGCAGTCAAACATGCTTTCACACTTTAGATCATCTATGACGCTCAGTGGCTTCCTTGTAGATAAGGAAAAGGGGCCAGAGAAGGACAGCAACTTCCCAAGGTCACGGCTGTGAGCAACAGTCTCCAATGCTGGGCCACGCTCCTCAGCACCAAGCTGAGTGCCAAAAGGACAGGTAGAGCTAGGCATGGTGGTACATACCTGTATCCTAGCACTTAGGAAGCAGAAGGAGTTGAAGCTATATAGACAGTTCAAGGCCAACCTGGGACTTACAAAGGGGAGAAGTGGAGACAAGTGAGCCCTGGAAAGCACTCTGGACAGAGGCAATTTCAACATGCAGGGGACAGGAGAGGAGGGGACAAAGGTGGCAGGGACTGAAGGAGGCACTAGGGAGCCAGTGAAGCAGAAGAGCCGGAGGTGTCATTTGGCAAGAGATTCCCTGCCACAGGCTGGAAAGGGGACAGAATCTGGCCCAGGGCTAGGGCTCCAATGTAGCCAGGAGGGAGGCTCAGGAGGTGTGACCTGTGGATCTGAGACGTGTAGGCCCCATGGAAAAATCCCTTGCTCTGGTGAGCCGCCATTATGCTCTATGCCAACTGTGGAGTCCTGGGGGCCCCACCCTGCCTTGAAGGTAAGGGCAGACATGAGCCTCACTCCCCTTCTCCCATCCCAGCAGGAAGACTAAAGCGCTGGACATTCCCAGGAAGAGAGAGAGAGAGGAGAGACAGGGGAGTGGGCTTCAGAGCAGAGTGGTGGCTGTGCTCCCCTGGAAGAGCGCACCCACAGTTCGGTCCTCAGAAGGGAGACTTGGTGCTGCAGGACACTGGGCAATGCTCCAGAAGCAGAGGCCCTCCATCCCCCTCGGGCCTATGGCCCACTGTCTCCACTGTACTGCAGAGATGGTGCACTGGGCATGACCCCTCGCCCAGCCCGAGCCCTCCTTGCCCATGTCCCTCATCTGCCATTGTCCCTTCTGGTCTTTGGCAGCCGGCGGCGGCAGCAGCGGGACCGAATGCCACAGTGCCGGGACTGGAGGGAGGTGACCATGCAAAATGCTGTGAACCCTATTGAGAGCCTGGACACCTGGACTGAGTTTGTGGAGGGGAAGAATAAGGTATGGCCAAGCCTTGCCCTGAGTGGTCGGGAGAGGGAAGGTCGGGAGGACTCCTTCCTGCCTTTGCTCGGCTTTCACCTGGCCTGCAGAGCTCTAGGGACAGCAGCTCGTAGCCAGGCGGCATTTTTGCCATCTCTGGACCTCAGTTTCCCTGCCTGCATTGGGTGGGGGCCATGCCTTCTCAGACAAAGGAAACTCAAATAGAGGAGGCGGACCCATCTGCCCACAAGTCCCAGGACAGGGAGAGGATGAGACAGGGGACTGACCAGGTCTCCACAGAAGGCTGTAAAGCTGCTGACCAGCCTGGGAGCAATGCAGAGAGCAGAAACCAGGAGGGGGAGGGGGGCTGAACAAAGGCACCTACTTCCTACAGTCACTTCCTGTTTTCCCACACACCTCCAGAGCCTCTTCCTGTTCCAGGCCTGGCCAGGAAGTGCCCGTCTTGAGGTGGGGGTGGGGGTCTTTGGATGGTAGGCAGGGCCTATGGCCCTCTCTCCTCCCTTGTCAAGCTTCCTCCACTGTGAGGAGACAGTTTTTTCTAGAATCCTGGAATATCCCCCACTCCCCCAGACACCTGCCTCCTCTCCGCCCTTGGACCCTGGAAGAGGTGTTATGTGCCCTGGGGCTAATAAAGCACATGGCAAAGACACTGCACATTGGCCAGCTTCTAACCTTAGGTCACAGCTTGACCCTAGATCAGGAGTGGCTGGCCCAGGGTGACTGACCAGTCTGAATTTTAACCCTTGCTTGGACAGGCCTAGTTGCCATGCTGGCTCCTCACCCTGTCTGAACTATGCCACAGACAGGTCCCTCTGGTCCTGCCATCAGCCACCTTCTGACCTCAGCTACAACTGAGGCCAGCTGTCCCTACATTGTCCCTTGACTTTTCTGGGAAGCCACCCTTCTGCTGCCCGAGGTACTTGCTTGGCCATTTTGGGTCTTGTCTCTCGGGCTTTGGCACAGCGGCCTCCCTGAAGGGGTTGTCCAAGTAGAAAATGGAGCCTGTGTTCTGACCAGACGGTGAGCAAGCTGGTGATCCAGGATGCCAACGTGTCTGCCATGTACAAGTGTGTGGTCTTCAACAAGGTTGGCCAGGACGAGAGGCTCATCTACTTTTATGTGACCAGTGAGTGAAGAGACTTCCCCGGGGAGGATCACTTCACCTGGGTTGGCCTGATCAACGCACTTGAACCCTGGTGACCATAGAACAGTCAGCCCACAGGGCTCTTGAGACCGAGTGGGAGGGAGAAATTCAGGGATCAGCCTACAGGCTGGGTGTTGGTGCTATGGGCTGGAAAAGCACCTCAACCTTGGGGCCTCTCCCCTCCAGCCCCTCTGCAGCTCCCCGATCCCTGCAGCTCCCCACCAAGCGCTTCCTGCCTCTCACCCCTTCTCAACCTGGAGGCCTGTAGTTCACACAGGCATTTTGCCTCAGCGCAAAGGTTGACTCAATTTCCAAACTGTGGTGACTCTGGAAAGCCAAGAGGCACTTGACTGGCACTCACTGGGTCAAGAGGTGTGGAGCCAGGGAATGCCTGGGGCCGGCAGGAGCCTGACAAGAGAGATACGGAAAATCCAGTGTCTCTAAGGAAAGGGTTACAAGGGAAGGCAAGTGATGAGGTGGCCAGTAGCAAGAGAGAATGAGGTCTTCATAGAGGACCCCAGTGAGTCTGGTAATAAGGAACTTGATCTGGATTCTAAGAGGAGGGTCGGAGTCCGACTGCCAGGAGTAGGGCTGACTGCCAAGAAGGGGCTCCACTTCACTCAGTGAGGAGAGGAGAGGAAATGAGATCTGAGCAGTCTTGCGCCCACCCTTGAATGGGTGAATTCGAAGACCGGTAGGGAGGCAGGACGCAGGCACTGGGGCAGGTGAGTAAACTTTGAGCGAGTGCCCGCGGGGTTCCTCTTTCCTTTCAGCCATCCCCGATGGCTTCAGTATTGAATCGGAGCCTTCGGAGGAGCCCCTGGAGGGTCAGTCCGTGCGCCTCAGCTGCCGGGCCGACAACTACACATATGAGCATTTGCGTTGGTACCGGCTCAACCTATCCACGCTGCACGATGCCCACGGGAACCCGCTGCTGCTCGACTGCAAGAACGTGCACCTGTTCGCCACGCCGCTGGCCGCCAGCCTGGAAGAGGCAGCGCCCGGGGCGCGCCACGCCACCCTCAGCCTGAGCATCCCCCGAGTGGCTCCTGAGCACGAGGGCGACTACGTGTGCGAGGTGCAGGACCGGCGCAGCCAGGACAAGCACTGCCACAAGAAGTACCTGTCTGTGCAGGGTGAGGTGTCGGGGCCTTTGCGCAATGAGGACGGCGGAGCCTCGCAGCCCCCAACACCCCGACCCTGGTCCCGGGCTTCTGCGCCTGCCTTTAGCTCCCTCTCCACCCCGCTGCAGCCCTGGAAGCCCCTCGGCTCACGCAGAACTTGACCGACCTCCTGGTGAACGTGAGCGACTCCCTGGAGATGCGGTGCCCGGTGGCTGGCGCGCACGTGCCCAGCATCGTGTGGTACAAGGACGAAAGGCTGCTGGAGAGAGAGTCTGGTAGGGAGCGTGGCTGGGGCGGGCGGCGGGTGGTCGGCCTGCCTGGCCTACAGCCCTAAGCCCCCCTGGGCAGGAACTTTTCATCCCCACCCCCGCAGGAATCGACCTGGCCGACTCGAACCAGAAACTGAGCATCCAGCGCGTGCGGGAGGAGGACGCGGGTCTCTACCTGTGCCGTGTGTGCAACGCCAAGGGCTGCGTCAACTCCTCCGCCAGCGTGGCGGTGGAAGGTGCGTCCCTTCCCGGCTGCGCCCTGCCCACCAAGCACCCCAGTCTGCTCTTCCAGCGGTCACCTCATGCAAGGTGTGGCCACTTTCCCGCAAAAGTCACTTTCTTGCGTTCTGGACCTCCCTAAGGCGACCCACTTTCTGCTCACTCAGGCTCGGAGGATAAAGGCAGCATGGAGATCGTGATCCTTGTTGGCACTGGGGTCATCGCCATCTTCTTCTGGGTCCTCCTCCTCCTCATCTTCTGCAACATGAGGAGGGTGAGGTGCTTCCTTCCCCCTGCACAGCCTTTTTCCAGCTACTAATGGAGTCTCTCTTGACTTCCCCATTCTGTTCCTGCCCCCAGCCAGGCCTTAAAATACCAAATGAGAGCTGCGTTTTGGTCACCTGGCAGCCTCCTATCTAGGAAGACCCCCGTCCTTCCTAGGCTCCAAAAGGAGCAGCGGTTGTCTGTTAACTGTCCACTTCTTGACTGACAGCCCACCTGTCCTGGGTAAAGTTCTATTCAAGCCACAGCTGTACGGCCAAATCAATGAGCTGTTTCCACTCTCGCCCCCAGCCAGCGCACGCGGACATCAAGACAGGCTATCTGTCCATCATCATGGACCCTGGGGAGGTGCCTTTGGAAGAGCAATGTGAATACCTCTCCTATGATGCCAGCCAGTGGGAGTTCCCCAGAGAACGGCTGCACCTCGGTGAGACCAGCACCCAGCCTGCCCCATCCACCATGCAACCATGCACTGCCTGGCAGCCGTAGCCAGAAATCCCTCCATTCTCAGTACTCGTGCCAGGAAGACCCTCCTGGTGTCCACCTGGCCTAACCCATTCCATCTGGGCCTGACTCACCAGAACCACAGCCAGGGATCCTAATTCCCAGGCCCTCAAGGTCATTTCCTGCTGCACTGAACAGGGTGGGTCTGTCCCACCAGCCTAGAAAGGATGCTGGGGCCTTCCTTTCTGACTCTTTTCTTCCATTTTCCTGCGCCTGCTCCCCAAACTTCCTGTCTGGCAGAAGCTCCTGCATTCCTCCTGTTCCTGACCCTTCCTTCCTGGACTTTGGGACAGGTTGCCCCTCCTGCCCACCCTTCTGCACCCTCACCCCCATAACGCTCACCTGGAGCTGATTTTCTGCCTCCACAGGAAGAGTCCTTGGCCACGGGGCCTTCGGGAAAGTGGTGGAAGCTTCAGCTTTTGGCATCAACAAAGGCAGCAGTTGTGACACCGTGGCTGTGAAAATGCTGAAAGGTGTGGAGCCGCGGATCAGCTCTGGGTGGACGAGCTGCCTGTGCTGCAGGAGGGGAATCAGCTACCTGCCCTCAAGGTTCTTTAGGAAGGTGGCAGGAGTCAGAGCCAAGCTTCAGTCTGAACCCTCTGCCTCAGTGGGGTCCGCAGATGTGCTCCAACAGAAGCACCTAGTGTGCCTTAGCTAAGCCCGTCCTGGGAGGAGGGTCAGGCAGGGAATGGGTAAGAAACCATGGTCTGTCCAGCACCACGCTAGGCCCTCGTGTCCTCTCCAGAAGGCGCCACGGCCAGCGAGCACCGCGCCCTGATGTCAGAGCTCAAGATCCTAATCCACATCGGTAACCACCTCAACGTGGTCAACCTCCTGGGGGCTTGCACCAAGCCCAACGGTATGGAGCTGGGCACTGGGATTCCCTGGGAAAAGGACCAGGCAGTGGGTGGGAGGGGCCTACAGAGTTTGGCTGGGCCAGACTGGAGCCCCGCAGAGCACAGGCCGGGAAGGGGACAATGGCGAGCGTCCAGCCAGGGCTTTGCTGCACCACTGGACTTGAGTGTGCCCTCTGTCACCAAGTGCCTGGCTTCTGCTCTGCCTTGCCCCAGGCCCCCTCATGGTGATTGTGGAATTCTGCAAGTATGGCAACCTCTCCAACTTCTTGCGCGCCAAGAGAGAGGCATTCAATCCCTACGCAGTAAGTGGGTACCCGGCATTCAGCTGCAGAGCCGCTGGGCACCAGGCTGGCCGGGAATAGAAGTGGGGTGACTGCTGGAAGGAAGGCTTTCTTGGACTGGCTCCACACTTCCACAGGAGAAGTCTCCCGAGCAGCGAAGGCGCTTCCGGGCTATGGTGGAAGGTGCCAAGGCAGACAGAAGGAAGCCAGGGGGTAGCGACAGGGCTCTACTCACAAGGATGCTGCTGGGCCAAGGAGGGATGGGACCGGCCCCTCCTGCCCAAGAAGGTAAGAGCCTGTCTCTCTTGCCCACTGTCTGTCTGCTGCAGTAATCATGCAGAGCTCACCCAGGGACAGCTAGTCTGGAAGCGGGGTGAAGGGGCTTCCACAGGAGAGCATGTAATGCACTCTGCCTGCCTCAGGAAGACAGCTCAGGGTTAGGAAATTAAATTCGTCTTGGGTATCAGGGAAAGCATAGGAGTTTGCTCGTAACTGGAGTGAGGGAACAATTCAGAACCAAATAGTAGGTTCCGAGGCTCAGTGGCACAGCCGTATTTGTTCTGGGAGTAGCAAGTAGATATCCCAACGGGCATGGAGGCTAAGGGTTAGGAGAGGGGACTGATAATGTCTTCGGGTCTCAGGGCCAGTCAGAGCTGGGTGTGCACGTGTCCTATTTAGAGCTGAGTGGAAGGTAGAAGTCATGAAAAAGGCTCCTCCTGACCGTCCTTTATCTGCACAGCTGAAGACCTGTGGCTGAGCTTGCTGACCATGGAGGACCTTATCTGCTATAGCTTCCAGGTGGCCCGGGGAATGGAGTTCTTGGCTTCCCGCAAGGTAGGTCCCCCAAACCCCACCAAGGCCTTTTACAGGGGAGAAGGATACTGACCCATTGGCATAGATGTGCTCAGACCTAGCTTTATCCCACAGTGACCTGGGCTCCATCAGTGTCTCTAACATTTTGAATTAGAGAGCAACAGAGCTTCAGGTGCAATCAGTCTGGCTGGTTCCTTAACTCTTCACTGTCCCACAATTTTACATGCATTCCCAAAAACAAGTCTTTAGGATGCACGTAAACCTTTCCCCAAACCTGAGCAGGGCACAGGCAGGGCATACGTCAGGGCACCCTGGAGCTCCAGGCCTGGGTGTCACCCTGAGGACCCAAACAAAATGTGGACTTTCACCTCCCTCCCTGAACCCCTAGTGCATTCACAGAGACCTGGCTGCTCGGAACATCTTACTGTCAGAAAGTGATGTGGTGAAGATCTGTGACTTTGGTCTTGCCCGGGACATCTACAAAGATCCTGATTATGTCCGCAAGGGCAGTGTGAGTCCAGCCATAAGGGGCAGGGGGTGCTGGGCAGACACTGATCACCTGCCCCGAGGCAGGAGAGGCAGTGCTGGTTGAGGGTGGCGTTTGGTCTGCCACCTTCCCAGCTTGTGGGAAACTCACTGCCACCAGAAGCTCACTAAGGTGCAAGGGACCTGAGTGACCCTACTCACTAGGCAGCCTGGGTCGTGAGATTAGAAACAAGATCATTTTTCAATTGTATGTGTGCATGCATGTTCATATGCGAGTGGACATGTGGGTCTGTGCAGATGTACATGCGTGGAGGCCAAATATTGGCGCGGCTGTCTTTTTCAATCGCTCTCCACTTTATTTGTTGAGACAGGGTCTCTTGCTGAACCCAGAGCTCATGGACTCAGCTTGTCTAGCGAGCTCGCTCCGGGATCTGCATGTCTATACTTCCTGAGTACTTCTGATATTAAAGGTGTGCACCTCCATACCATAACATTTACATGGGTGTTCTGCATCCAAACGCAGATCTTCATGCTTGTGTAGCAAGTGCTCACTGATTAGCAATCTTCCCAGTTCCAGAGCTTGTGTTTTCCTGGGACCTTGGTGCATTAGGTGGGCACTGAGTCCCTGTTCCTGCTCTGTGGGGGCTGGGTGTGCAGGAGCAGACAGTCACTCCTGCCTGGGGACGGAGACTGTCACGGAAAAAGTCTGTCTGGGCTCAGTGGCAGTGTGGGTCCCATTGGTGGAGCTCAGAGGCAGGCGCCTAGAAGCTTCGTTCCTCCTGACTGGGGGTGTGCTAGGGAGAGAAAGGAGGAGAGGTGGAGGAAAGAAATGAGCAGGATGAATCCAGGGTGTGGTGCGATGGCCAACTTCCCCAGCATGGCAACCCTGTGGAAAGCTTTTCCTCTTCGTGCTTCTTCACATGTAAGGGAGGCATGGTTGTGGGGTGGCACACATTTCCAGAAGCCCATCTCTTTAAGCTGTGAGAAGGGACTGAAGGTGTTGAGCTGGAGGTCAGTCTGGAAAGCCCATGGCTCTCTGGGCTCCCGGTAAACTCTATGAGAGAGACTCAGTTGATGGGGAAGACCCATCAGGAACCCCAGGAAGAGGGAAAGAATGACACCTGCTCCTAATTTGAAGAGAAAGTGAAGAGATTGTGAAGGTGTGCAGGGTGCATTGCCTTGGGGAACTGGGCCAAAGGTCTACAGCTTGGATGGGATGCAAAAGAAGGGGAGGATGCAGCCCTCCACAGCAAGAGCAGGCCATGGTGGTGCATTTGGATAACCCATGAGGGGGAGGTGGGAGGATTCTGAGTTGGAGGTTGGCCTGGACTACACTCTCAAAGAAGAAAGGGGTGGGAGAGATGGCTCACTGGCTGAGGTCCGTGCAGCTGGATATGGTGGTGCACTCCGGTAAGCCCAGCACTGGGAGGCAGAGACAGGGAAATCTCTATGGTTTGCTCCTTAGCTAGTCTAGCTGATTCAGTGAGCTCTGGGTTCAATGTGAGATTTTTCTCAAAAAATAAGTTGTAGAGTGACTACTGGCTTCCACAACATTTGCACATACATCCAGCACACATATGTGAGCCCATATACATACAAGCACACCATGTGCACATACACACAAAGACAGAGAGAGAGAGAGAGAGAGAGAGAGAGGGGGGGGGAGGACAGGGGAGGGAGGGAGGGAGGGAGAGAGGGAATAAGTCAGTCTCAGGGAATGAGAGGGACCTGGCTGCACACAATGGCTTCAAGGAAGACATCTTCAGCCCACATGGAAGGAATCTGAGATTGTGGGGATCTCTGTCTTCCACCCTGCTGCCATGGGACACACTTCTCTCCACACCCCACAGGCCCGGCTACCGCTGAAGTGGATGGCCCCGGAGAGCATCTTTGACAAGGTGTACACCACACAGAGTGATGTGTGGTCCTTCGGGGTGTTGCTTTGGGAGATCTTCTCCCTAGGTGAGTGAAGGGCAAGGCGACCATGCAGGGAGGGGAAGGAAAGGGAGGGTAACCTGGCTTCAGGGATGGGCACTGGGTGGTACACCTGAACGCAGGTTGTCCTGAGGCAGATCATAGGACAGCCTCACCCCAGCTATGTCCAGCCGCCCAGAAGACCTTGCCTCCAACACAGAGATCCCTGGCACCACCTGGAGCCTGTACAGGGAAAGTCTTGGCTCACACAGCAGCCTCCTTCCTATTCACCAAGGTGCCAGGGGAGTGCAGGGCTCATTCAACAAACAGGCAGACTTACGAAGAAGTCCCCAGGAACAGGGCAGAGAGACAATGGACAAAGCCTAGAATGTCACCCAATGGCAATGGTGGCAACAAGATTGGGAAGATTTTAAGAAGTTGAGGGGCTGTTGGGTGAGCTCGAGGGGCTGGAATACAGCATGGGGCTGGGTGTGCAGCTGAGTGGCTTTAGTAGGCACTCAGACCTGGGGTTCAATCTCTGGTGCCAAGGCTGTAGGGTCTGATGAGGGACAGTCACACCACAGACCTCGTGTGTTAGATGTGGAGGAAGACAGGTGTGGGCGGGATGAGATGCAGCCAGAGGAAGGAAAGGTGTGTTTGAATGGATTTTGTGCAGACCCACTCCTCTCAATAACTGCCTTCACTGATGTGTGTTGAGTGTGGCACCCCAGCAAGCGAGTGGCCCCATCTGTCCCCTTTCAACCAGATGAAGATCTGGGGATGGGTAGCAATTTGTCGAACCCCAGATGGGGCCATCAGGGTGGGCCCCTAGCTCCACATTGTCGTAAGGGTTGGAGAAGAGAGGCAGGGACAGGACAATCTGGGCTGGACAAGGGGCATGCTGCTCCCCACCCACCTCATCCCCTTTCTGGCACCAGGAGCCTCCCCATACCCTGGGGTACAGATCAATGAAGAGTTCTGCCAGAGGCTGAAAGACGGCACACGGATGAGGGCCCCGGAGCTGGCCACTCCTGCCATGTGAGTCTTATGTCTGGCTGTGCTTCTGTTGGGGGTGAGGAGGCAGGCAGAGAGAAAGCAGGCAAGTATAGGGAGTAGTTGTCGAGGGTCATGAGACGGAAGGCAGGAAGAGGGCTTCAGGGAAGGCCTGGGGACAGTTAGGGAGTAGGTGGTATTCAGGCACAAGAAGGGCACAGGGCAGAGCACCTGCAGTAGACGGTCTCTTCCCACTGACCCACCCACTCATCCACTAAGAGCTGCCCGCCTCCCCCCAGAGCCAGTAAAGCCCTGGAAGACACACAGACAGTCGTGTAGCCATGACGGTCATGGGCATGAAGAGCGGAGACAGATGCCTGAGAGCACCTGACAGACACCAGAGATAATCATGTGATGGGGGGGGGGGACATTGAAGTGACACTTCAGGAGTGAAGGCACAGCTGAGAAACTGGCAGCAGAAGGCTGTCCCGGGCAGGAGGGACAGCCAGTGCTTAAGCATGAAGGAGTTGCAAGAGGGTGGGATGAAAGTCTTAGTCTGTGTTGTGCTCCTGTCACCGGACACTGTCTGAGAACAGAATAGTGTTTAGCTCACACTTCGGGAAGTTTAAGAGCAAGGCGCCAGCGTTTGCGCAGCTGTGGCTAAGGCCTTCCAGCTACATCACAATATGGCATCGTGCTGGGGACATGTTCGAGGGAGTGAAAACATCACAAGACAGGCAAGAGACTGAGCAGAGGCCAGGCTTTTTGTATAACAGTCTGCTCTCTGCCACCCCAGCCCGCTGCACAAGACGAGCATTAATCCACTCATGAGCACAGAGCCCTGTGACCTTCCAGTAAAGTTTCCACAGTCCTGAGGATCAGGCTCCTATCACACGAGCCTTCAGGGGACATGCTTTGGCCACATTCAAACTGTTGCAGGGATCCAGGGGGAGACAGAAGGGACGGGTGAGCTGGGGGGAGGGCCATGGTGCATTCAGACCACAGATCAACAACCGTTGCACCTGACAGACGCCACATCATGCAGAGCTGTTGGTCTGGAGACCCCAAAGCGAGGCCTGCTTTCTCAGAGCTTGTGGAGATTCTGGGGGACCTGCTGCAAGGTGGGGGCCGGCAGGTGAGCCACGTCTTCATCCTATACCCACCCTGCGTTGACTGACCTTCCAGGCCTGGCCTACCTCTCAGCCACCAGGCAAGGGTCACACATGTCGGAGCTCCAGGCCCCGAGTCTGCCCACAGCTCATCTCCACACTCAGAGTGAAACTGGTCACACACTACCTCCCAGTTGCCTGCTTTGGCTGCTGTGCAGATGGCCGGAGATTTTCCTGGGTCATCCACTCTGGATGCTGCCTAGCTGACATAATAGTGATGTATTCCTTTACCTTGCAACACCTGCTGAGCACAAAGGCCCTGGACTTCTGCATCCTGTATTCCTTTCTGCCCATTGCTTCTCCTGGAGAGTGGGTGCCAGGAGCAGCTCAGGGCTGGAGCCTCGAGCTCTAGGACCTGGACAGGGGATGCTGGGTAAGGCCTGTCCCGCCCTGCCTGCTTCCTCTGCAAACGGGGATCTGAGAAGGCTGTTGGGGGAACTGAGCAAGGCTGACCAAGCAATCCTTTAGCCTGACCTATTATGAGCATTACATTGTGCTGGAGCACAGCATGGGCCCACTTACTCCTCGCTCACACTCATAGCCCATCCTGCCCCATCGTGGGCTCAGAACTGCAACTGTCCTGAGTGCAGTGGAGCTGAGGGACAGGACATGTGGTGACCTCTGATCCCGACTGCTTCTCCCATTCCTGCCAGGAGGAGGATGCAGAACGCATGGTCCTGCACAGTTCTCAGAGCTCAGAAGAGGGTGACTTCTTGCAGACATCCACCACAGCTCTGCACGTCCCAGAGGCTGACCCTGACGGTAGCCCAGCCAGTGTGCATCGCCACAGCCTGGCGGCCAGGTCAGTGGTAGGAGCAATTTGGAGACAGCATATCTCATCTGACGCATCATGAAGGAAAGTAAAACTTACACTGGAGAGACCACTGGAGACAGCACTGGGGCCATTGATGCCCTTGCAGGCTGTTCTGCTGAGGCATTGAGTCTGGGTGCTTTACAAAGAAGCGAGATCCAGTTAGCTCGCAGGTGTAGAGATTTAAGAGCATGCTGCCATCATCTGCTCGTTTCTGGGGATTTTCATGGCAGAGGCCTCATGACAGAAGAAATGTGAGAGGATGGGGACCACAGGATCCAGGGGCAGCATAGCTCTTCTTATAACATCTCTCTCTCCCTTGAGCACTAACCAAGTTCCTAAGAGAATTACTTTATCCTCTCTGCGGCTGGTGTGCCCAGGATTTAGTCACCTTACACTAGGCTCTACCTCAGTGCTCCCACATTGGGGTCCACCTTCTGTCACATGAACCTTGGGGGAGACACCCAAGCAGACCTAAACTATAGCAAAGGTCTCCAATTCTCCGTACTCCCATCCCCTTCACCCCACTTCCAAGGGAGCGTCCCTTTTGGTGAAGTGCTGTGTTTGGGCCTTCTCCCAGGGTACAACAGAGAGTCACCTCCGGGGCATGTCACCAGGGACACTGGCAGGCTTTGAATAAGCTTCGGCCACCACTCCCCCATAGCCAGGCGTGAGACAGCCTACATTTCTGGAGTTTCTGGCCGAAGGGCTCTTACTCCTGGCAGTTTACACCTCTAGGAGGGTGTGCCATCCACATAGCTGACAAACTTAGGCTCTCGGGATACTTGTCCCATGTACATTAGCACAGGGCAATGCCAGGCCTGAGGCTGGTTCTTGTCAGGGTCCTTCCCCACACACACACACACACACACACACACACACACACACACACACACACACGTGCGTGCATGCAGGCCAGTCACAGACTTGGCCTGTTTTACTCTGGTGGCTCCCATGCCTGCCACCCAACTCCATGTCCCACCTGGCCTGGGGGTGCCCCATTCTCCTTCCACTGCAGAGACCAGTAATGGACTCCTCTTATTTCTCTTGTGTGGGAGAGGGAATGCAGCTCAGGAGGGAGGGGAGGCACATGCCCAGGTCCTTCAGCTGGGCTGAGTGATGGACATGAAAAGCCCCATCCGTATTCTGCCTCAGGCTGAAGGGGTGTCCTGACGGGTGGGAGAGACTCTCAGGAGGGTGGCTGGGGTGAGATTCTCCAGCACTTTTCTGTGTTCTTCCCACAGGTACTACAATTGTGTGTCCTTTCCTGGGTGCTTGGCCAGAGGACTTCAGACCCAGGGTCCCTCCAGGATGAAGACATTTGAAGAATTTCCCATGACCCCTACGACCTACAAAGCCTCTGTGGTAAGAGACAGTAGAGACAGGAGGGCCGTGCACCTTAGATTGGGGCCGAGGTCACCTTGGGGAAGGAGAGGATCAGATTCCTGACACAAGTGATAGAAAGAGGTAAAACTTTAAAAAATATTTTATATTTATTAGCCTGCTAAATTGCACTTATACTTATAGGCTCACTGATTTTCCACACACACATACTACAGATACCAATAAAATCAAGCTTTCCTCTCCTGGCCTCTCCTCTCCCTCATCCCAACCTCTAATACTACTCTACTTTCAGACCAACTTTTTGTTTTTTAAAACAGGGTCTCATACTATCCAGGCTGACCTGGAATTCATGCTGTAGCCTATACTGGCCTTGAAGTCACAGCAATCCTTTTACTCACCTTCCCAGATGCTGGGATTAAAGCTGTGAGTCAACTTTTCTATGCATCCACATGAGACAGCAAGTACTTGCCTCTCTGCATCTGGTTTATTTTACTTAATATGAAATCTTCCAATTCCATTCTACAAATGACAATATTTCACTCTCCTTTATGACTGAAGCTCTACTGTGTCTATGATCACACTGGCTCCATATCTTACCTGTTGCAGAAAGTGCTTCATTGCTTAGGCTCACAGGTCCCTGGAGAATGTCAAGTCCAGGGAGGACTTTGGGCACTTTGGGGTGTAGGCAGTCACACACAGCTACTTTCTCTCAGCCGCTTGTCACCTACACATGTCCTCTCGACCCCAGCCCTTCCTCTTCCCATTAGCCTGAGTCACAGTTGTTGCCTTGAATGGCAATGATCACCCAAAAGCCAGCCGTAGAAGTGTCACTGAGAGAAGGCTTGCATGTGCCAGACAGGAAAACTCAGCTTTCACCCTTTGTCCTCAGACAAGTTCCAACAGCTCTGAAGGCCTGACAAGTTCCCATTTGTAAAAGAGACTGAATGCGCCAGGCCTGAGCTCTGGGACACATGGCCAGGACTTTCAGTCCAAGACGGGCGGGGGGGGGGGGGGCCCCTTGACCACACCATCTAGACCTAAATGTAAACCCTGCCACGCTACCTGGCCTCCTTGCCTAGTCCTCAATCCTGGGGTGTCCCCCAGATCAGGCATGGGGTGGGGACCTCTCCTGCATGCTTTGGTGATGGAGCAGAAATGCTGGACCCAACTCAGTTCCCTGGGTGTCTGCCCTCTGAGATGACTTTCTTTCCAGAACACAGGCTTGTCTGGTTCTCTCCACAGGACAACCAGACGGACAGTGGGATGGTGCTGGCATCAGAGGAGTTTGAGCAGATCGAAAGCAGGCCTCGACAAGAAGGTGGCTTTGGGTAAGGGCTTCTGGGCCCTCGTCTACTGCAGGAATGGGCATTGCCTCCTACAGAAGCAGATACTGTCCAGACTACATGGTGGCAGGCAGTGAGCGAGCCCAACGCTCCCTTGGAGGGTCTTGTGCAGGGGAATGCCGTAGCTCGCTCGAGCCTGGGTGTGCCTTGGAACTCCTACCTAAAACCTTCCAGGGCTCCCCATTGCCTTCTCCTGGATACAGTGAGCTGTTCTGAGACCCAAAGCACTGAGCTATTTAGTTCCCTCACCAGAACCAGAGACCCTCTCTCCTCTCTCCATCCTGCCGCATCGGCATCGGGGCACTGGTTCCAACACTTCCCATTCATGGGATAGAAAGGGAAACACCAGAGGATTATTGTTATTGAATTCAAATCTCCACACATCTTCCATAAAAAAACCCAAACAGCCCCCCAAGGAAAGCAAGTGAATCCACTCAGGCAGTGCTAATGCTGTGTCTGGGTGGGAACGAGTGTGCGTGCGTGTGCATGTGTGTGTGTCACTCAGCACATCAGAATCAGCAAAGCCAAAACTGAGCCAGAGTGGAAAGGGAGTCCTATGAGGACTGGTCCCTGAAGACAGCACTTCACACAGCCAGCATAGCATTGCACCAAAAGTGGCTGAGACCAGACAGGAGAGCAAAGATCTGGCACAAGCGCAGGCATGGGGCGGGGCGCTGCTTCTCTTGCAGGAGCAGATAATCTCCAGAATTCAAAGTAACACAAGTATTTGTACACACACACACAAAATCAGTTCAGCAGCAGCAGAGGTGCTAATTCACACAGTTCCCTTGGAAACTCACCATGTGAGCCAGGGAAAGTACATTCAATAAGTGTATAGACTGTTCTCCAAATAGTTGCAAGGTTCGACTGTGCCTTGGAAGGAGGCGTTCACAGGCCCAGGTTCTTCTTCCTGTCTGGTTAGTCTGTGATCACAGTGTTACTATGGAAAATGACTCTATCTCACTTACAGATGCATATTTTTCTCAGTGAGCATTCAGGCTGCAAACCCCTCAATGCAGAGCAGCATTCCATCCAAGTCTGTAGGTGAAAGGGACCTAGAAAATCCAGGTTTGTGGTTGATCAGCGTGGCTACACGGTGTCAGCCAATGAGAGCCCAGCACTCCCTGGATAATGACTGGTTAGCCCTTGGTGGCAGTGGTGGGATGTGGAAGGTGAATGCAACTGTGGAAAGAAGCGAGTCAAGGGAATTTGAGGTGATACCAAAGATTTGGTCTGATACTTACCCGCAAGGTGGTTTTCCCAGGGCTTATCCATTGCATAGTTTGTGGTAGTGGGGGACTGTTCGCACTCTCCCCGAGGGTCTCAAATGGCACTTTGGAATGAATCCACCGGTCTCAGCCCTTCTTATGCTGCTGGAACATAAAACTTGCATCTGGGTAGCTTCTAGTGAGCACAGAGCACTGACTCTCAAGGGCGAGACGTTGCAGAGGATGGTGTTCTCATGGCATGTCCCCTGCAAGGGAGAAGCGAGGGCAAGAGAGAATGCCGCTGCTTTCATGATGATGCCTCTCCAGGAGGACAGCAACGCCACTGCCGGAGCTCCCACCTTGGCACCCTGTTGCATCCTGGAGACATGTTCAAACTCCAGCCCCTTGCACAGGGTAGACTTGCTCTTTCCAATGTGGGGAATTCAAATGTGAATCATCATGAACCGAAAAAAACTAAGCTCTGTCAATACAAAGTTATTGTGAAACTAAAACAGGAAACTGAAATGGAGACTTGGGAGTAAAGCATTAAAAGGTGAAAGCCAATGAGCAATGCCTCCAAGAACAAAGTGTATAAAGAAGCGAGCATTGCACCAAGAGCCAGAAGCTCAATGGCTCAGAATGCAAATGGGCAGTGAGAAGACAAAAAAATGACTAAATTCAGAGCTGGGGCAACAGCTCAGTGGTTAAAGGCACTTGCTTGCAAAGCCCAACAGCCAGAATTCCCCAGTTCCTACCCAAAGCCAGGTAACACAGTGGCCCAATGCATCTGGCGTTAGTTTGTAGCAGCAGGAAGCCTCTCCTGCCCATATTCATACCCATATATTCTTTCTCCCTTCCTCCTTCCGTCTCTCTGTTAAACAAATCAACATATACAAAAATAAACTGACTAATTAAAAATAAAATAAATTATCTTCAAAATGAAGTCAAAGTGACCCTAGGGACAACATATACAAAAGACTTACAATGGAGGACCAAGAGACAAAATCTGAAAAGAATCAAGATAAAAGCAAATAGAGGGAAACAGAAATAGATAAGGAAGAATAGCAGAGGAGGTGTGATTGTGGGACTTGCACCGGAAGAACTGCAGTCAAGCGCTTGGCTTGAGCCACTGAGTGAACGGCGATGGCCTTTGCTGAGATGGGCAAGTGGGCAAGACACCCCGCTGTCTTGGGAGGTCCTGCTCCAAAAATGGCCGTGAGAAGGAAGGTGTACTGCATCTTTTATATTTAGTGGCAAAGGAAGAAGAAAGTTCCAGAAAACAGGGCCTTAAGGAAATAAAATAATGTCAAGAATTCAAAACAGAATTTTTGTTAAGGACTCTGCACCTCGTTGTAAGTGGCAACAGAGGGCGCTGTTCTCCACATCATGGCACATTGGTGAGTAGTGAGAAGATGCCGCAAATATGCCCGCACGGGACAAGTGCACTAGCTTGGCCTAGAGAAGCAGGGTTAGGGGAGACGTTAGACATTTTCATGGCCCCGGGTCCCGGCTTGGGGCAGACAGAGTTCCAGTGAGTGTCACGTCCGATCTGTGTGTCTTCCCCAAAGTCTCAGCTTGTTTCATGTTGTGCCTGTGACACACCCTGACCCAAGTCCTCTCACAGTCCTTCTTACTGACACCGTCCTTTTCTTGGCAGCCAGGATGTGGGTGTGAGCAGAGGACACCCTGACTCCCAGGGAAGGCGGCGACGGCCCAACCAGGGCACACAAGGAGGCCAGGTGTTCTACAACAGCGAATATGGAGAACTCTCGCAGCCGTGCAAGGAAAGGGACTGCTCCCCGTCTACCGGTTCACCCTTCTTCACAGACCACAACTACTAAGGCTGATCCTGGGCTTGGACAGCTGGGGTGGAGAGACATCCCTGGCAGAACGAGCAGGGACCAGAAGCCCAGGCCAGAAAGATCTCCTTTAGCTCCATCCCTGTTCTCTCTCTCCAGCCTCCCTACCTAGGAAGAGCCAGACTCCAGACACAAGGGTGCCTCTGAACTCTGCACCATCCCTGTCACAGACCACCGTTCAGACACTCCCTGCCCTTCCTCCCCCTCACATTCAGATGTTTCGTGGCTCAGCAACCACAGATGGGCTGGGCACCCGTAGAGTCGCAAGCCTCCTTTCATCACAGTGGGTGGGTGACACGATCCCCATTTTCTCATGACAGAATGGGTGTGTCTGAATCATACAGTGGTCACGGTAAAGTCAGACCTGAACCACTGAGTCCCGGCCCCCACTCCCAAAAACAAGATCCTGTCCACTTGCAGCTTCCCTACGCATGGGGCAGGGCTTTCTTGGCCTGACTCTCAAAGGCTTAACAATTCCAGGCTCCCATCTCAAAGCAACAATGGAGGAACTGGGGCTGGGTCCTCCTCTCCTGAGCCCAGCTAACCACCTAACTAGATCATGGGCAGCTATTTGTACATGATGGCCAGCTACAAAGAAGCAGGACACAATTGCGAGTGTTGAGCAGAACTGCCCAACAATATATGTGTTTATATTAGAACTTCAGAGACTGATATGAAGAATTTACTCTGTAAATCTCCAGTGGGGAGGAAACCCATGGGCAGGCAACCTAACTGAATCTAGACCATTCTTGCCTCCAGCACCAAGTCAGGGGCAATCAAGACGGTGCTACAGTCACCATCTGTCTTTAATGCGTTGGCTCTGAATTCCCACCGGAATCCAAGAAAAGAGCTTGCTGTTTTAGAAACGCCGCTTGGTTAGTTCCAGGATCTCCTGAGATAAGCAAGGACAAGCGGCTTTGGGACTGGGACAGAGACCCACATTGCCCAGTGCCAGTGAAAACCATCATGGCACATTCCTGAGACCCTCAGAGGAACCTGTCTTCTGTTTTCCCTTTGCCCGTGCCAGATGCTGACATCTGGAAAAACCAAGCCTTTGCCCTGAGAGAACTCCCCCTGGCCGCTGGAGCCGTTCTGCCAAGAACCGCACCTCCACTCCAGCTCACCCTGCCCAACCGCTCCCAGTGGAAGAAAACCCCCCTTCCTGGCTAGCACTACGGAGATGAATCCCTCGCTTGCAGGACAGGCGGCTGCAGCAAGCAGGGGCTTGCTCGGCAGACCCTCCCCACAAAGCATTGCTACCCTATGATATGTTGAATGCATGTATGACTAGTCCTCATTGTCCCCCATGGACCTCCTCCCTCCTTCCTCTGCATCTAACTTTCTGTAGTACGTGGGTCTTGGGCTACTTCTCTCTCAGAGCACCAAAGTTTGCTGTGCAGGTGCAGATCCCCTTCTGACCATCCCTCATGTCTGCATCACCTGTTTGTTTTCTTGTGCCACCTCTCTTGACGTGTAACCACACACACACACACACACACACACACACAAATGCACTAGGGAAGAAAACCTATGCCCTAGACAGCATTCCCTGAAAATATCTAAAATATTCCATGAAAGATAATAATAAATTTCATGCCAGTATTTACAATGACTAGATTCTAAGGAAAGTGCCAGTTGTCTAAAAAATTTGATCTTAACCTTCCTCCCCACTTAAAGAGCCTCAAAGGAAAGGCATCGACGAGGTGTGGTTCTGACACCACTACTGAGACCTGATAGGCATTCCTTCCTAACTCGCCTTTGTCCCCAAGGGTGTCAGCGGAGGATGCTGGCTCCATTCCCATCCGACTTCTCCAGCTTGCTAATGGCTACTTTACCTATGGAGCCAAGCAGTACCAAAGTTGAGCCTGAACAAGGTACAGCTGGGGAGTGCAGCTCTCCACTGCCTGGCCAGGTCCCCTGCGCATACAGGGTCAGGAGGGTTTCTCGCTTGCCTGGATCTGGGGTCAGGAGAGTCTGGACTGGGAGTCCAGCCTCAGCACTCCATCAGTTCCATGCGCTCTGGCCCGCAAACTTCAGTTCTTGAACTCCAGGGCCTGCTTCAATGTTGTGTCACAAGTAGGTAGCTATCTTAGCTGGGGCAGCAGTTTGGAGGCGTGACTGGACGTGGCTTTAGCAACTTTCCAAGAAGGGCTGGTCTCACAGCTGTCCCGGGAGCAGGAGAGGGCATGACCAGCAGACTGCTGTACACGGCTGGACCTGGACCTAAGCAGTGGGAGGGCTGGTCAGCACTTGCCCTCAGCACTGTCAGAAGGGCCCCTTGCCCAGGAGAACAGAAAAGAACCCGGCAAGGGCAAGGGCCAAGGCTGCTCCCTGGCATGCTGCCAAGCCCTCCGGGGACTTCTCAGTGCCCAAGAGGTGCCTCCAGTTGTCCCCAGGCCCCTCTGCCCACAGCGTTACTTTACTTCTACCATAAATCAATCTGAATGGAGACAATCCCACCCCCAACGTTTATGTCTGTCTGGACATTTTAAGTCTGCCATTTAATTGACTGTATTTAGCAACTGGTTCTGGATGTGTGCCAGCCAACAGGATGTCACCACATACCCAGTCCTCACTAGTTTCCTAGCCCACGGTGCACCTCCTGGTGGTAGGATCGGGGTGGGCTGTCTGGCAGGCCTGTTCTCACCGTCTGGTCCCATTGAAACACCATGGACTTCAGACTCCACAGACGAGAATTTAGCCAGCCAAGGCTGTGGAAGAGGGTCATACCAGGCGTCAGTGTGCACCCACCATGAGGATCTTGGTCCCTTCTGTCCCCAGAGAACCTTCTCGTCTCCCCATGACTCCAGCATTTCACCAGTGCCAACTGCCACCCCTTCTCCACATTCCCCCTCAGCCCCACTCTCCTATTCACTTAAAAAAAAATTTTAATACATGTTTAACTTATTGAGAGAGAGAGAGAGAGAGAGAGAGAGAGAGAGAGAGAGAGAGAGGGCACACCAGGGCTTCCAGCTGCTGCAAAGCAACTCAAGATGCAGGCACCACTTTGTGTATCTGGTTTTACTCGGGTACTGGGGAATCAAACCCAGAAAGTTAGGCTTTGCAGGCAGCAGGTAAGCTTCTTAACTGTTGAGCCATCTTCCCAGCCCTCCTTTTCACTTTTGCCAGTCCCAAGCTACCTCCACTTTGAGAGGTATGGAGCTGAGGGTGCACTAGAGTGTTCTGGACACCACTGGTTCCACACTGACACAGTGCTGCTTAGTCTGCGGGGTCTGCAGCCAGGAGTCCGCTCTGAACCTCATGTCTCTCTAGGACATGCTAGAAGGAGTGGCACTAGGAGTGCAGGAGAAACAGGAAAGTTAGTGACAAAGGTCTAGAGACCATCAGGAAGGGTGGAAACAAGAGGAAGGGTCTACAGGGGCCTCACAGTCCAGACGTAGGAGTATTTCTAATTTTAAGGCACTGGGTCTTCAGTGTCTGCACATGGGACAGAATCCTTCAGACATCTGTGCCTTTATGTTCTTCTAAAAGTGGGTCTTAGAACTCATCACCTGACATCCTATGCATTCTCAGCGGGGGAGGGCAGCTAGCCAGGCTAGAAGGATAGGTTGAAGTCAAGATGGACAGGATCTGACCTTCAGCCCGGAGAGGTGCCAGGATCCAGATGGAGGAAGAAAGCCAAAGAGCAAGGGAGAAGTCATGAGGAGAAGAGTCAAGTGGGGTGGGAGCTGTAAAGAACCAGAACCCCCCCCCCCAACACCAAGATACAAAAAGATGGGACTAAGAATAGCAACATGCTCAGACCTGCAGGGTCAGACCACTGACTGCCCCAGGTTGTGTGTGTGTGTGTGTGTGTGTGTGTGTGTGTGTGTGTGTGTGTGTGTGCGTGCACAGGTGTGCAGGTACATGCTTGTGCATGTGGAGGCCAGAGAACACTCAAGATAAGCTCCAAGGATTTTCCTATCTCTACCTCCCCAGCACTGGGATTACAGGTGTACAAAACCATTCCAAGAATGTAGGTGCCAGGAATCACTCTCAGGTCCTCAGGCTTGTGAGGCAAGTACTTTACCTACAGCGCTATCTCCCCAGAACCCCTCCCTCCCCCCACAGTCACTTGTGAAAGTGGTCATTCAGCCAAGGTAATTTGCCACAGAGCATTCAAAGTGATGGCCCATGCCTGTATCATGGGGCCACCTCTCCAGATCTCTACATGCACTTAAGAAAATGAGCCTACATCAGACATTTAATCTGCTTGACCTTGGTCCTGAATGTCTCAACCTCCAAAAAGTATAAGCAATAAATGCGTGTAATGTGCAAGCCAAGTTCAAGTCAGTCATTTATTATAACAAACACTGCTGAGCCATCATCTTTCTGCCCATCCAGCTGTGGCAAAATAAAGGGGTCCTGTACTCACCCGAAATAACATGCGCACCTCTCAGATAATCACAGAGACCTTCAGAGTACAAAGGACCTCGGCAGGAAGTTGAGGCAGACCACTCCACTTTCCAGTTAGAGCCAGCAAGAGACACATTCTCCACAAGCCAGAGAGGGGCTGGGGGATGCTAGGGGAAGTAGGGTATTAATGGGGATAAAGAACTCAGAGGGAGGAAATGGGGAGAGAGCTCACCTGTTAAGGTGCTCGCTTGCAAAACCTACTGCCCAGGTTTCATTCCTCAGCCACCTGCACAAAGTTGCAGCATTAAGAGATGCTGGCATGCGCGCACGCAAATAAAAGAATTCTTTAAGAAGAACTCAGAGGAATGGGAGATGGGAGAGGCCTGGGGGAGTTGGAACACTTCCTGGACGTCCTCGACAGCCTTGGCCACTAGGGAGTGTGGTCTGGGCTCTCCTCTCTGGCAGGCTGGGTGTGACCTGCCCACGGAAGGAGGAAGGTGGCAGCCGCCTCCTGAGGCTGAAAGTCACACATTCCACCCCTTTCATGTATGAGAGAAATGAAGAACTACTAAACTCTCGCATTTTGAGACTTTGCCATCAGCTTCAAAGGGGTCCTACTTGGAGGTAACAGTGAATCTTGTTAGAATGAAAATGACCACCATGGAGCCCGCTCTGAAAGGAAAAGGTTTTTAATAGGAAGAAGGGGAACCCCGAGCTCCAGGCTAGCTCCCAAGATGGGAGAAGCCCAAAACTCAGACCAAGATCTGACGTTTTAAGGTGGATGTTTAGCTTGGGGGAAAGGAATCAGGACGGGCAGTGCCTCGTGCCAGATAAAGACACAGCAGGTGGGGGGTGTTATCTCCTGTTTTGGAGGCCTGAGGCCACTGGGGGAGGGAACCAAGGCGTTGCCTGAATCTGGACCTAACAAATCTGTCTTTGGTGTGGATGGGACTCTGGGCTGGAGTCTGGGCTGGGATCTCCCCAGGGATCGGACTCACAAGCACGCAGCAAATGGCTGCTCCCAGTACTAATGTGAGGAGGCAGCCAAGGGCACAGGTCAGTAGGGGACCTTTCAAACCCATGAGGCATGGGTCAAGCTGGGTTTAGACCTATTCAGACCTTGGACATGTCCCTGATGTCCTTTCAGCTTGCAACATGTCCCATCTACCGTTCCTCACCCCTGTGGGCTCCACCTTCAGTCCAGGAAGAAGTAGGTCCAGTGGACCAAATTTAAGCACCTGTTTCCTTGTCCATTGCTGCCATGATACAAGCCTCTTAGAACCGCAGCTCATGCGAGGACCATGGGACAAGAAGCAGTCTTGTTTCCCTAAACCTGATCAGCACTTGATTTAATCTGCTTGTCATACCAGAGAGGACAGCTCCGAAAAGATACGAACAAAGAGGTAGCTGAGAAACGCAAAGTCCTGCGGATGTCGTCGGAGCTTGGAGCAAAGGAGCCTGAGACTATCATACACACATTTGTCAGCTTCTCAGTCACCTCGCAGCAAGGAGAAGCCACCTGGTATCTTCCCACCCTCTCCACAAGAGGTCCTGCAGGGAGACAGGCCCTGGTAAAGGAATGAGGAAAAGGAACTGCTTGAGAGACCACACCAATATTGACCAAGTGAAGGCGCCCACAAGAATGGGAACCCTAACCCCTAGCACAGGCAACTAAGCTATTGGCAAGGATTCATGGTGACCTCTGGAGACAGAGCATTTGTGTGTGTGTGTGCTGGGTGGACAAAACAGCAGCCCTCCCCATGGGATGGCCATGGCCTTAGCCTGTTTCTCAAGCCACTTCCACCCGGTGCTGGAGAACGCACAGGCTCCCCACTCCAGTGGCCTAATCCTGGATCCCAGCAGAGCCTGGGTGTGCCCACCTGTCCCGTGACAGCTACTGAGGCAGGAGAGAGGAAGACAGAGGGGTCCATCTCATGGACAGACAGGTGTCATGGCCCAGGATGGTATCCCTAGAAGAGAAAGGGTGGTCATTCTATGGGAGGGAAAGGGGTCTGAGACCACTGAGGAGGGGATCTAAGATGTTGGAAGGAGAAGAATGATGGCTGACGCCAGAGGCCATTCAACCATTCTCACCTTCTCTTGGGAAAAGAGCTCAAAAGGAAGCTCCTGCGCATAAGTTCGGGCATAGAAGGGCTTTAGACAGAAATGGGGCTTTTAATATCAGGCACATCCTAGAGAAAATAAAAATCATTGCTGTAGAATGTCGAACTAGCCCTCAAGTTGCCACAGTGAGACTACATGACAGACAAAGAAGGGTGAGTACGCAAGAGCCCATAATGAGCATATAACCAAGATACTAGATACGAAGGGTTAGGAAGCTGGCCAACCTATTTGAGGCAGCCACGCATCTCGCTGAGAGGGAATTGGGATCTACAGTCTGGTCAAGAATTTACTTAGCCAGAGTATCAGAGAGGGCGCCAGAGTGGCCGAGTCTTAGAAACCGGTTCTAGTTGGCAAAAATGAAGGGGAAAAAGAATAAGGGGAATTCCTGGGGCCTCAAGAGACTCCCGTAGGGCCAGGAGGCTGCTCTATGGCTCATTCTAGCCTGCTCCATCTCCGCATGCCTATGGCAGCCACGTTTTGGGTCCAGGGTGGACACACATGGGTAAGGTGGAGCTGAGGGTAAACCAAGCTGGCCCATGGGATAGGAATCGAGCACAGAGAACCCAGTCAGCCATGGAGGGCTTTGGCAAACAGGAGGCTTGTTGGTGGATCAATGGCGGAGCGACAGCCCGCCACTCCTGAGACCTACTTGTCATATGCTCTGAGGCCAGCCTTGGAGATCCTCGCCACCCTTCCCAAAGTGGGTACTTGGCTTATACCCAGAGCTGCCAGAGACAGTTTACTCCCATCACTTTCTGCATTCCCAGAGGACAAAGTGGGGTGTGGATGCTTGTTTTGGCTCCTAGGATGTCCTGCCAATGTTGCCTGGGACAAGCTAAGTATGTCATCCCAGAACGTGCCAAGATTTTCCTTGGTGTCAGCCCTTTGCCAGCAGGAGGCAGATGAGAAGGTCCAGGTCTCAGGAACCCCCCCTCCACCTGTGTCCATCCTCAGTTCTCTCTTCCCTTGCCAAGTGAGCTTTAATTATCCACTAGAGAAATTCAACTGGCCCAGGAGGAGGCAACGAAAAAATTGAAGGGTGGGTACACCAGAAAATCTAATGATTGAAACCTTTGAATGTAACTTTGCGCAGAACGAGTGTTAGCAACATCACAGCCAGTATTTTGAAGCAAGGATATTCTTTCTCCTGGATTAGCCAGGTCAGCCCTGAATGTAATCCCATGCAATCTTTGTTTAACATGTTCCTTTTTCTGTGGTATGTATGGGTGTGTAAGCCAAACACTGATGTTAGGTTCCTCAATCAAGAACTCTCCTCTTTATTTCAGCTGAAGCAGGGTCTCGCAGAGCCTGGACCTCTCTGATTCAGCTAGACTGGCCAGCCAGCTCGCCCTCGATATTCCCAGAGATACATAAATTAGCCACGGTCACCCAGCATTTATGTGGGTGCTAGGGACCCCAACTCCAGTCCTTACACTGTAGCTGCAAGTGCTTTACTCACTGAGCCATAGCCCAGCTCCTCATATAATCTTATAATAGAGACAGAGAGATTGCCCCCGACACACACACAGAGATGATCTGACCACAGACTGAGGGATGTGGCCAGAGCCAAGGAATTCCAATATCCATCAGAGGCTGGAAGAGACCAGGAATAGATTTTTCCATAAAGCTTCTGGACTTCTTCTGGTCTCAGAACTATGAGAGAATATACATGTGCTGTTTTCAGCCACCCAGTCGGTGTTGATTCGTTACAACATCCTCCAGTAACTAATTAGGATGCATCCTCTGCCCTATCATCCAAGAAGACTTCCACTGTTCCCACTGTCACTGAGGATGGCTCACTGGGACAGTTGAAAAAGTTGGTGTGTGGGTGAAGGATTGGGCCACTGTGGGCAAGTGCTGGCCTGGCCCCTTACGACTGGGTGACTGGGGCAGGTCCTTTCGTACAGTCGGTGGGACATGATGGCTGTGAGGGCGTTATTTTGGCAAATGGAAATCTTGAATGCAAGTGAAGCCAGTTCATGGAAACCAGAAAGAGATTCGCTCAAATTGCCTGAGCCAGAGAAAAGTGAAAGGAGCTTGGGGGTTTGCTGTTATTACTTCCTTCCTGTTTGTGTGCTTTTTCTGTTATGGTTGCTTTTCCATGCTGGAGATGAAACCCAGGGCTTCCCTTCTGAGAGTCAAGAGCTGTTCTATGGAGCTGTCAGCCTAGGAAGGTCTGTTTAAACAAGGTACCACATGAAGCCTGTGTGCACACCACTACACTCTGCTGCAGAGACAGCTGGGGAGTGCCGAGCAGGACTGACCGCAGAGCTCAGAGCTGCTGGGACCCCCTGCAGATGGCTCGTCTCCACCTCCTCTGGGCCTTGCATGTGGCTTTCCCTGGTTCTCAGCATGGTAGGAGCTCCTAAGACCTATCAAGCCTGATCACTTGGCCCATGGCCACTGGAGTCCTGCTGGAGGAGGTCCTGGAGAAACTGGTCTTCATCACTTTGGGCAGGAATACAAATGCAAACACTTCAGCTGTTATGCAAAAGGGCACAGTGATTATCAACCAAATTATAAACAGAACTACTACGTGATCCCAGGTGGATGAGGTTGTTTCCTTCTTGTTTTTGGAACAAAGCATCTGACCAAAAGCAGCTGATGTGAGACTCCAATAAGATATAATATGTTCTTAGCATAAGCACAGCCATTTTAAAATAAACCTTGCTGAAAGGAGTCCTTGAAGATAAGGCAGAGAATAATTTACACTAGGTTAGAGTGTCAACGAGCAAGGGCAACCCAAGTGCAGGAATAATTGACATGCATGTTTTGGGAAATTGCTTGTGTTCTGAAAAGTTATTTTGACTCATGTATGTTGTTTGAAGACTTTGAAACTACACGATTGTCACGCTTTGGATTCTGCCCTTGTACCCATTTCTTTGGGCCGATCACAGCTGCTAAATGCCACGTCTGTTTCTGGAAACCATAACTTAGCTTGCGCAGCACTGTGTGTGGTCAAGATGTTGTGGTATCAGCTCAATACATACAGCCAAAATACATTTCTTATGCTTTGTGAATGAGTGCTAAATGTCAACCAATCATGTAATTGAAACTCCCTATTCTTGCTGTAATTGCTATAAAAATCCTGCTAATTCTGGACTCAGGGCTCTCCTCTCTGATCTGCTGTGTTGGTGAAGGTCGAGAGACCTGGCTCAAGCCTGCAATAAAGACCCTGATGTGATCGCTTGGACTCCTGAGTGGTCTTTGGGGACCCCGAAATCTGGCACAACAATGGAAGAGAAGTATTTATTTTGGCTTTCGGTCTCGAGGAGAAGCTCCATGATGTCAGGGAAATGATGGTAGAGCAGAGGTCGCACATCACCTCCGTGTCAACATCAGGTGGACAACAGCAGCAGGAGAGTGAACTGAGTTCTGGCAAGGGGGAGCTGGCTATAACACCCCTAAGCCCACCTCCCCAACCACACACCTCTTCCTGCAAGGCTCCACCTACAAAATTGCCACCGCCTCACAACACGGAGGACATCTGATCCAAACACCACAGTACGCAGTAGTCCCTTCTTATCTGATGTTTTGATTCCTATAGTTTCAGTCACCTGGAGTAAATATTTCCACAAATATTAAACAGAAAGTTCTAGAAATAAGTCATGGTTTTTAAATTGCATGTCATTCTGAGTAGTACAGTGAGGTGTTGTGCCATCAGCTCCATCCTGTGTAGATGTGACTCTTCCCTCATGACCCACCTGTCAGTCACCTGTCACTGCCCTACAGACCAACAGTCGCTGCATCACACAGCTTGTGTTCTCAGAGCCCTTCCTTTAATGAATGGTAGCCCCGAAGCACACAAGCAGTGACACTGACAAAGAGAAGCTGCGAGTGCCATCTTTAAGTGAAAAAGGACAAGTTTCTAACAATCAGGAAAGAAAACAATTGTATGCGGAGGTGTCTGGGATCTGTAGGAAGGTGAGATAGCAAAGGAGGAAAGGACTGGTTTTGTTGCCAGGCTTCAAAATTCCAGCTATGGTCACAGAGGTCATGTCATGGTTTGATCCAGGCGTCTCCCCCCCCCCCATCAAAGAAAAATGAATGTGTTCTGAATGATCCACAGCTGGTGGCACTTTGGATATTAGAACCTTGTTGGAGCTGTGTTATTGGAGGCAGGCTTATGGGGGTTATAAACCAGGTTCCCCTTGCCAGTGTTTGGCACACCTTCCTGCTGCTGTTTGCAGTGCTGTGGCAGAGGTGATGTCCACCCTCTGCTCATACCATCATTTTCCCTGCTCGAGTCTCCCCTCGAGTCTGTAAGTCAAAATAAACCCATTCCTCCCATCAAACTGCTTTTAGTAGGGTTCTTTGTTGCAGCAAGAGACAGCTGACAACAACAGATTTTGTACCAGAGAGCGGGATCCTTTGTTGCTACTAGAACCCTAATTCTGTGGCTTTGGGCCTTTTGGAACTGGTCTGCAGGAGGAATGTGGAAGGATTTGAAATCTCAGCCTAAGAGATGCCTCACAATGCTATAAGCACAGCTTGATGGACCATTCTGGACAAAGTTGAAGGACACGAATGAACTATGGACTGTGAGGTTTGGCTTATGAGGGCTTGCTGCGTTCTGTCTGCCTGCGTCCTGGGAACTCGTGCAGGGTTGCTTGACGTAAAGATGGACTGGTGTGAGCAGATGGAGATGGCACAGAAAGAAAAAAAACTTTGGGCCGAAACTGCTGCCCGTTCACCTGCAACTGTTGAAGAGAGATGACAAGCACTGAGATTGGACCAGGTGATCTGCACCAGGACAGTAGGAAGAATGTGGACTCTGGTAAGTAGAGGGGCCTGAATGCTTTGTTCCCCCTGGATTAACAAATTGGTAGCTGTCGTAGCCAGCCACACGCCGCTGGGGTACAATTTGGGGGAGGAAAGGATTTATTGAAACTACAGATTGAGGGGAAGTTCCATAACAGCGAAAGAGGCTGGCCCTCTTTCACGGGTCCAAGAAGAGAGAAAAACCCATCACCAACACCACACACAAAACAGGAAACAGGCAGGAGGGCCAAGAAGAGAATTTCTTCCCCTTTATATAGCCCTAGGGTGGGGTCTTGCAATTCTATCCCAGACTTAACGGCTTCCTGAGTCTCTGGAATTTCCTTCCTGCACTGCCCACACAGGAAAGGATGTTTACTTCCAGCTCCTTTGAGCTTCTTTACATCCTGCCCCTTGCTGAGAGGCTGCCTTCCCGTAAACATCCTCAGAGACCCACCCAAGATAATTAAAAAGATCAAGTTGACAACAAAACCTGACCATCACAGTAGCCCACCTGGTTCTGTGGAGAAGAACAAATGCAGGAAGAGAGGGCCATTGGATTTGCGACATCGGCGTGTGAAGCAGGTTTGTTGCACTACCTACATGGAATCCGATGGAGCCATGAGGATGAACTGTGGGTTGCAATGGAGACCCAGTAAGATGCCAGGACTGTGGGATGGCTGCCAAGGAGAGCTGCCAGCACCGGAAGAAGTTTTCCCGGATGTAAGTAGCAGAGCTGGAGGGGCGGAATCTGATCTCCAAGAGACTTGTTAACGGTTAGAATTATTGGACTGGGAGTTAGAGTTTGATGTTGCCCTGCTTGATTTAAATCTTGTATTGGTTCAATCTGTTTTTGCTATGCCTACAGTGTGAATGTTCTGTGCCATTATGTTTGTTTTGTTTTGTTTTTGGTATTATGGCTTAGTTGAAAGACAAACTGTGGGGACTTATGGAGCTGAGTTGAACACATTGTATTTTATATCATGTATGATTATTAGTTTATGTGGGCCAGGGGCAGACTGTCATGGTTTGATCCAGGTGTCCCCCACAAACAAATGAATGAGGAATGTGATCAATCCTCAGCTGATGGCAGTTTGGATTTTATAATCTCAATGGCGCTGTGTTGTTGGGGGCGGGCTTATGGGGTTATAAGCCAGCTCCCCCTTGCCAGTGTTTGGCACACCTTCCTGCCGCTGTTTGCAGTGCTATGGTGGAGGTGATGTCCAGCCCTCTGCTCATGCCATCGTTTTCCCTGACCGGATGGAGTCTCCCCTTCAGTCTGGAAGCCAAAATAAACCCATTCCTCTACAGACAACTTTTGGTTGGGTTCTTTCTGTGTGGCAACGAGAGAGCTGACTACAACAGGCGGGAAGCACAATGACCTGTAGGGAATGTACCCGCCTTGGAAGAGTGACAAGATGTAAAGAACCTCCACGAAGCTAGAACTAAACATCCTTTCCTGTGTGGGCCATGCAGGAAGGAAATTCCAGAGACTCGGGAAGCCATTAAGTCTGGGATAGGGTTGCAAGACCCCACCCTAAGGCTATAGAAAGGGGAAGAAATTCTCTTCTTGCACCCTGCCTTCCTGCCTGTTCCCTGTTCTGTGTGTTTGGTGTTGGTGATGGGTTTTTCTCTCTGCTCAGACCTGTGAAAGAGGACCAGCCTCTTTCATTTTTATGGGACTTCCCCTGGATCTGTAGCTTGAATAAATCGTTTCCTCCCGTAAATTGTGCCTGGTTTTAAGATTCCTCCCAGCCGTGTGTGGCTGACTACGACAGGTGCTATGCTCCTGGGTGGGGGGAGTCAGAAGCACTAATTACACCTCAGGGCCCTGAGCTTAAGCGTTGTAAGGGACTGGGTGTCCCACAAGCCTCTATAGAGAGGACCAGTCACATGGCTTGGTCCTGGTGGCCTGATCAGAGAGCAGGGATGGAGGCTTACCTACTTACTGCTCTCCTTTGTGCACGTTCCTCCTTCTCTCCAGCAGGAAACACAGTGACCTGTTTGCTCCCCCATTCTCTGAGGCATCTGGAGACAGATCCTGGACTTTTGCCACACCACTGGGTGCACAGAATGAGGGCCCGAGGGAGGAGGAAGTGCCTGCCTGCCTGCCTCACTGCTCAAGCTCCTTGGGAAAGCAGTGATCTAGCATGTTTCTAGAACATTATCTGACAAGTAAGACGAGGGTGGAGCAGTTACCTTCTCGTGTGGGACAAAACGCCCAACCCAAAGCAGCGTATGGAAGGAGAGTTTAGTTCAGCTTCTAGTCTTATGTAATGTGATATAAATGGCTGTTTAAATTAATGTTGTAGGGTAGCATACAAAGTAATGTTTGATCTCTCTCTGTGATCGCTCTCCCCAGTCCATCCTCGTCTTTCCCAGTTATTCCTTCCACTTCTTTTCACATGTGTTCTAAGATCTTTTTCTGTCTCTCGCCATCTCCTTTTTTAGTTTTGTGACTCACTCTCTCACACACACATATTAAATTTGGGTTCCATATATAAGAAACACGTGTAGAATTTGGTATTCTGAGTCTGCTTGACATAATGGTTTTCAATTGCATTCATTTTCTTACTTATTAAAAGAAGTTTTTTTTCTTTTATTGTTATTCTTTTTTCTTTATCTTTTTTTTTAAAGCAGGGTCTCACTCTAGCCCAGGCTTATCTGAAATTCACACTGTAGCCCAGGCTGGCCTTGAACTCACAGCAACTCTATTTCGGCCTCCTGAGTGCTGGGATTAAAGGCGTGCATCCTTATGCCTAGCTGTTTTCAAAATCTTGCTTCTTTTTCTTTTTTCCCCCTTTCTCCCCTACCAGTTTTATTTTTATTAATCTTGTTTTTTTTTTAACTTAGAAACATTTTTATTGGGCTGGAATGATGGCTCAGCAGTTAAGGCACTTGGCTGCAAAGCCTAATGACTCGAGTTCAATTCCTCAGTACCTAGATATGCCAGATGCACAAAAGGACGCAAGTATCTGGAGTTTGTTTGCAGTGGCTGGAGTCCCTGGTGTGCCCATTCTCTCTCTCTCTCTCCTTTCAAATAAATAAAAAATATTTAAAATAAGCATTTTTATTAACTCATTTGCAAAGAGAGATAGAGGAGGGAGAGGGGAGGGAGAAGAGAAAAAATGTATCTAGGAGAGGGGGCACACCAGGGCCTCTTGCCATTGCAAACAACTCCAGACATTTCTGCCAGTTTGTGCATCTGGATTTATGTGGGTCTGTGGAACTGAACCCAGGCTGGCAAGCTTTGACGAGACTTTAGCCTCGGAGCCACAACGTCAGCGTTTAATTAATTTTTAAATTTTAGTTCAGTCTATATTTTCCATTTTCTTTAATAAAGTAATAAAGCTTTTTGTTTGTTTGTTGAGGTAGGGTCTCACTCTAGCTCAAGCTGTCTGAGAATTCACTATGTAGTCTCAGGGTGGCCTTGAACTCACAGCAATCCTCCTACCCCTGCCTCCCTAGTGCTGGGATTAAAGACATGCGCCACTACACCTGGCTGTAAAGTTGCTTTAACTGTAGTTACTACATTCCTATACCTAATTTGGTCTTATTATTTTCATTGTGTTTTTCTCCCCTGTGAACAGTACTGGGGGTTACACTGTTGCAGTTACACACAGTCAGAAGCAGGTTATTGAAGGAAAGAAAGTTTTGAGGGGAGTTTCATTGAGGTGGAGAAAGCATGGCACAGTAGAGGCTGGGCACCACATCTTGTCACAGAGCAGTGATGTGGCAGCAAGAGTAAGTGAGCTAAGCCCATTGGGCCTGGACTAATACACTTCAAGGCTTCAGTGACACACCTCCTTCAGCAAGGCTCCCCGTCCCAAAGACTCTACCAGCTGAGGACCAAACACTCAAAACACACGAGGCTATGGGGTACATGTCACATTCCACCCCTGGTCCCATAGACCCACCACCATCTCATGATGCAAAATGCATTCAGTGTAACTTTAAAAGTCTCCAGGCTTGGGCTGCAGAGATGACTCAGCAGTGAAGGTGCCCGCCTGCAAGACCTAACGACCCAGCACCCACGGAAAGCCAGATGCACAGGGTGGCTCGTGTATCTGGAGTTTGTTTGCAGTGACTGGAGGCCCTTGCATGCCCATTCTCCATTCTCTGTCTTTATCTCTGCCTGCCTCTCTCTGTTCACAAATAAAAATATTTAAAAAATTAAAGTCTCCAGTCTTTACCAATCCCAACACTGCTCAAAAGCCTAAAGTCCAAAATCTCGTCGGAGATCCAAGACAGTCTTCATTGGTGAGCCATGTAAAATCAAAGTGCAAGACACATGCTTCTAATCTAACACATAATGGTACCAAGTAAACATTCTCATTTCCAAAAGGAGGTTGGTCCATTACAAGGGAAGATTGAACTAGTGCAAAACGCAAAACCAGCAGGGCAAACATCAAATCCTGCAGCTCGATGTCCAGTATCTGAGACCCACGATGAACTCCACTAGGCTCCAAAAGGTTAAGCAACTCCAGCCTCTCGCTCTGCTGCTTTGCTTTCCGGGAAGATCCACCCAAGCCAGAGTGAGCAGCTTTGCTTGGTGGCTATCCCGTTGTCCTGGCATCTCCCAAATCCCATGGTCTTCACTGCAACCCAAAGTTCATCTTCACAGCTCCATACAATGGCTTTATAGTGCTTCTCTTAGGGGCTGAAACCCTGTTTTCCCAGTCTCCATGCAGAACTCTATCTACTCCAAAACCAGGGCCAGGTGGGCCACCATAGTTAACTCATTGAGGAATAAATGCACTCTGCCTTCAGACCTCCTCCTGCTGCCTCGGGGCAGAGCAGCTGGCCATCGGCAGTGGCGGGAACATCCTAGACAATCTGCATGCTTGGGAACCTGACCTGCTCACATTCCTACCACCAAACACAGCAGGTGGGCGCCCTTGGCCACTGAGCCATCTTCCTACTCTCACTTGAGTCTTCAGGGAGGCCAGGAAGCGCGGGGTGCAGACGGCAGTGGCTGCTCCTCGTCCTCCACCAGCCCCTCCAGCTCCCCCAACCGCCCGGGCCTCCCCTGTCCCCCCTTCGTCCCCCCACAGCCTCCGGGCCCGTCTCCTTTCACACACCAGCTCCCCCTCTACCAGCGGCTCCGTCCCTTCAGCATCACACAGCCGCCACCGCAGACGATGGCGGAAGTTACACAAGCATTCAAGGTGAGCAGATGACTCAACTTCAAGATGGACTTAAGCATTCAGAATGTGGCTGACTAGGAGACGTGAGGAATCCAGTCACAAGGCAGCAGCTCTGGCTAGACAATGGCCGAAGAGAGACTGGCCTGGAAGAAAAGTCGAACCAAATGATCACAGTGTGTGGACCAGTTGACAAAGATCCAAATGGAATTCCAAGAGACTGAAAGATTTGGCTCATGCAGTCGGAGAGAAAGCTGACACCGAGGCAAGTCTAAACTGAGTCTTTTCGATCAGGAACCAGTTTACGGAAGGAAGGCAGGTGTAAAGTCGAAAGCTCACCGTCTGAGCCCAAGTCCCAAGCTACCCATACAAGGAATGACCACCTTCTTAGCAGCAGCAAAAGCGTCTCAGGACCACGACGATCTGATCTATGAAGCCCCTTAATGGAAATGCGTATGATCACCGCAGGATTATTCAATAGCCTTTAGCTGTGCAGCATGAATTCCAGTTTTT
>PVHP010007714.1:0-55757 GCA_004024765.1 Zapus hudsonius | reverse complement strand
TAATTAGGTTTTTAAGAATCTCTAAATTTGTGTTTTGGACAATTTTGGGCACCGTTGGTGTCTCTCTCCATTATCCTTCCCTAGGATATCTGCCTTGCAGTGGGAATAACTCTTTTGCTCATCACACCACTCCTTAGAGGTTGTGTTAGGACTCTAAATGGTGAGTTTGAGGTGGTTCATCTCCTGCTTGGGTGCCCCATCAACTCAGGTCTAGTTGGTGGAGTTTAATTGTCCACAGTTCTCGTTGATTTCTGAAAAATACAAATAGTGTCTCCAGCGGAGAGTGAGATTATTATTGGTCAATCGAGACAAATATGCTAGGTTGGTGAGATTTTGAAGGGTGTAGCCTTTCTGAGGACCTATGGTTACTGAGGACTTTCCCATGGAGATCGGGTTCTTGGGTACCATTCAAGGTTGCCTTGGGTCCCCATACCAGTCAAGGGTTCCCTGCCTCTGAGCAGATCTCATAGCCAATTAGCCAGCTGTTGATTAAATACCTAGGTTGAGCATAAGAGCACTTCTTGCACAAGCCTAGGGGCCTTGGACCTCTGAGCTCAAATTCTCAGAGCTCATGTAAATAGCTGGGCATGGCATGCATGTTTTTAAATAAACCCAGTTGTAAAAACAGCAAGTTCTGGAATCAGTGAAAAGACCACCATTTCAAGGAAAATAAGTGGATAAGCAATCGTTTCTTCTGGCCTCTGTGCTTCACACGCCCATTCAAAAGAATTAATTTTTAACAATGATGCTTTTTATATTTTCACTAAAGCATATAAAAAGTTCTTTCACACACTGAATTTAGTTCTAATCCAAATCAACAAAATATATTATTTTTATATGCATTTTTATAATTTCTCTAGTAGTATGTTATATTGGTTTCTCTCAACATGTTCAAAATAACATTAAGTAGTATAATTTTCTAAATCATTTTGAAATGGGAAATGCCATTTTATTATCTTAATATTTGGGTGAATACACCATTTATTTTATAAGTGGAGCTTCACAAAGTTATTTATACTCAGGCCATTATTATTTTTTTTTTTTTTGCATGAGTATGAGTGTGTGATGCATGTATTTGTGTGGTGCCAGAAGTTGAAATTGTGTTGCCTCTAATTGCTTTCCATCTTATTTCTTGAGATGGCCTCTCTGACTGAACCTGTTGTTCAACAATCCAGCTACCCCATAGCCCTAGTGGTCTACTTCCCCAGTGCTGAGCTTAGATGCATCACATGCCTGGTCTTTCAGGTGAATGCAGGAGAACTGAGCTCAGCTGCTTGTGCTTGTGTGGCCCAATGAGCTATCTCTTCAGTTCTCTGAGTCTATAGTTTTCAAGTACTTCTTAGTTTCTGATAGATGATGTTGGTCCATATGCTTTTCTTGTCCCATTTCTCCAAGGAGACTGGGCTTGTTTATTGATAGTGACTATGGAAACCATATCTAGATGCTTCTTGTGCTTTTTGCATCTTGGATATCATTTCTTATAGGTACCTCTAGGAACACAGCTTGGAATGTGATTGTATGTTGTCTATAGACATGGTGTGCACCTACTTATGAGTACATACCAGTACCTTCTTTTCCACTCCAAAGCCCAGTGGTTCAGTCTCACTTGTGACTTTTCACCTTTGCAGCTGTCTTCCTTAGTCGTGAGGAATCTGGCTTCTATTGCTTTAGAACTTGTATATGTTTTCTTCCTCTTTTTTTTATGAAATTAGTGTCATAATGTTCACACCATCATCTCAGACTTACTGTAAAGACTATGACCTCAGCCTTAATGTACACAGTCACCTCAGCTTTAATGTATCCACTGTCACCTCAGCCTTAATATACATACCGTCACCTCAGACTTAATGAACATACCATCACCCCAGCTTTAATGTACACACCATCACCTCTACTCTAATGTACACAGTGTGATCTTAGCATTAATGTGCACACCATCACCTCAGCTTTAATGTACACACTGTTATTTCAGCCTTAACGTACACACCACCACCTCAGCCTTAATGTACACACCTTCACCTCAGCTTTAATGTACACACCATCACCTCAGACTTAATGTACACACCATCACATCAGCCTTATTGTACACACTGTCATCTTAGCTTTAGTGTACACACCATCACCTCAGCTTTAATGTATCATCACTGAGCCATCTCCCCAGCCCTTGTACAGTAAATATTGTCAGAGGACACATACATAAGGATACATTTCTCTGCAACATGCTACTGTATTGTGTATTATATGACATGAGTAATTCTAGCTAGCATTGTCTATGTACTTATAATTAAATTAATGAGGCATTGTTCTTATTGCTTCACATATATTTCATACATTTAGTCCTTAAAAGTGTTCTGCGATATGAACAATATCATTATCTTCATCTGGACTATAAAGCAAAAGGCCAAATGAAGCACAGTGATCTGGAGCTTGTTCATTTTTATTAAATGGCAGCATAAGGATCAGTCAGTTATTATTACTCAGCTGTGTTCTCACTCTAGTGAGCCATGCATGGGAGGGGTTTTCCACTGTAGTAGGTTAGGACTTATGCATGGTGGCCATGCAGGTGCCAGGAACTTTACAAGCTGGTTGTCAAACCATTGTGGATTGCACTTTCAATCACTGACTCCTGAATATGTAAATGCTGTTAGTCTAGACTTCACCCTGCCAACCTTGCGCACATAGCTTGTTACCAGCGCATCTGTGGTTATTGTGTTTTCTTACCAGGCTACTGTTAGTGTTTAGTTTTTTGAACGAAAAAAGTGGCTATGCTGGTGTTTAAGTTATAGCAATGAATAAAATTGTACACTTACTTTTCTGTATGTGCCTTACATTTCACAGAGAAACCGATTTTAAAAAGTAAAGTCAAGTATAGGTAAGAAGGGAAAGGGTACTTTACTCTGCAGAGGGTAGAGCAAATGTCTGGAGATGGTCTGGGGAATGAAACAGATTTGTTTCTCAGTAAGAGGTAGAGTGCAGTCTGGGTGATAATGGCTTGCAGATGTAGTAATCTGCAGGTAAATATTTATTGAGTGCTTGAGCAGATGTTATACATTGTACCTGAAGAGACTGCTTTGAAAACTTAGGAAGCAGCTCTGTAAATACTTGTTCCTTTAAAAAAGACCACATGTAAAGGATATTTATGACTCTTTGTTTAATAACATATTTTATTGTATGCTATACATAGTGTGCATATGATTTCATATTATCATTTTACTGGCAGTTAGCTATTTCATATTTAATTCCTTTAAAATTTGGACATTATATTGGGATTTATACATGTATTTAACTTTACATGCCCATTTTTATGTACTGGCTCAGCATCTATCATGCGCATTCTTACAGTATATATTTGCATATAATCATTGAAGAAAAAGGATAATGAAGAAGTACAGTAGGGGAATTTTGCTGTGCTTTCTTCTACGATGTATAGAATGAAAATAGAGTATACAAATGAAGATAGACTATAAAGTTAACAAAGTAGGAATAAGTATCCATGTAAATATTTGGTAATTAAGCCTTTGTCAATGCTGATAATATATTGAAATTTCAAAGAAGTCTTTTCTTCCAATTCTTGCATTCACTGAAAAATTTAGAATTGATAAAACTTGAACAATCATTTTAGATACTCTGACATTATTGAAACTATATATTAATACTAACAAGTATTTTAATAGATATACTTATTAAAGAAATTCTATTTCAACTTTACTAAATTTACTTAATATCATAGATCTTTTTGTTTTATTCTAGATGGTCCCCGGCCATCACAAAAAGAAATTATATCACTGCGGGCATTTATGCTGCTTTTTCTGAAACAGCTCATACTAAAGGTAAAAAAATTATATACCTCACAGTTGTGATATACTATATGAATAATAACTTGATATACTTTAAAGATTACTATCCAGACTTTCCTTTATGAGTTGCTTTCAAAATTCTTTATTAAAGTAAATTTTGAACTTAACTTTCTTTGAACAATTCTTTGAGCTTCTCCATATAAAGAAATAAAGGTAAATGAGACAAGGAACCCATAATAAGAGTTGAACAGAATATTTTTTACAGAAAATGTCATGTACTCTATTTTAAAGATTGCTTAGTATTTTTTGTTCCAGTAGGTCTTTTAAAACATCAAGGTGATTCAAAACAAAAAAAGATAAAATTGAAATACAAAACACAAAAGATGATCCTGTTCTCTTGCATTACATCTAAATAAGGGAATAACAAATGATAGCAATATAAAAACAAAACAATACACTAGTATCAATCAGATGTTAAAAAAATTATAATTTTCTCAATGTTTACATATTTAACTTGAAGTAATAGAGCTCTTTAATGATGGTATAGGGAGAATTTTTATGAAAACATCAGTACCTTTAAAGTTCTTCCTGTTTTCTTTTCCAGTGATCATTTGATGCCTTTCTTTAAAGCTTTAATTTTAGATTTTAATTAAGTAATAAAATATTTTTTTAAAAATAGGATCGAGGGGTCAAAGAAGATGAACTTCAGAGTATATTAAATTATCTACTTACAATGCATGAGGTAGGACCTATGTGTCTTCTGTTTTCATTGTTTCGTTCCAAGAGGTAGAACCAAATTTTAACTAAATAAATATTGATAATCTTTGTTATGCAGGATGAAAACATTCATGATGTGTTACAATTATTAGTGGCTTTAATGTCAGAACACCCAGCCTCAATGATACCTGCCTTTGATCAAAGAAATGGAATAAGGTATGACTATATAGTAGTGGAGTTAGTTGTGCCCTCTAGGAGATCCTTATCCTGTGAATATTTCTGTAAAAGCTGCCATTCTTCCTCTAGCATTTAGGGTGATGGAGCATTCAGAGACTGTTCCCAGGAATTCAGATGAGGAACTCTAATTGCTGCAGTAAAGTCTTTGTAAAGTGTGGGGAAAACAGAATTTTTCTATAAGACAACAAAGAATATGACATAGTTTAGATAATGAAGATTATACAAATTATGTTTTTTTAATTAATTAATTTATTTATTTATTTATTTATTTTTAATTTATTGCCCATAATGAGTTACAACATTTAGTGGGCAACTCTAAATTAAATTATAGATAGATGAAGCATAGTTTCTTGATTAATATTCTCATGAATATAAATTTATAATTTGGCCCCTAGAGATTTTCTTTCTTTTTTTTTTTTTTAATTTTTTTTGGAGTCTGATTTAGTGGAACGAGCAAGAATAAAAGACTGAACCGTATTAAAGTCTGGTTATTTACTTAATAATTTTATTGGTTCTGAGCATCAAACCCTGATACTGTACATGGCAGACATGTGCTTTACTAGTAAGCTCCATCTCCAGGGCTAGTTCTGTTCTCAGTTCCTTCTGGTGGAATATAGATGTCAGTGACAATGCACCTCTGAAATGAACAACTAATGACTGTACATTAGAATACCTCTAAGTGTACATAGAAAAGCTGAGATTCAGATAGCCTGACAGAGTGGCTAGATTGCAGATAGCCTGACAGAGTGAATTAGGGTTATTGGTGTCTTTGTACTGTAAGTAAACATTCACCAATTTAATTTATCCCTAGATTTTTCTTTTCCTGTTACATCATTATCCGTCTGTCTAGATGTGGCATTCTTGGTTATCATCTTATTCTGGTGTCATGGTTTCTGTTGACTCAGGGTGGAGGGAGCTTCTTACACATTTTCCCCCTTCTATTCAGTTATTCCTAGAGAATACCTTCTGTGAAAATGGCCCACTCTGTGACAGAACATAGCCTCATATTCAATATGGACACTTCTAATTTGGTTCTCAAAGTAATTCTGTCTTCAGTTTTTTCTTATGATTTCCTGACTGATGATGGAGCAGGCATGTACTGTAGTCCATAGAACCATCGGGATAGATAAAACCATCAAGTGCAAATGTTGAGGCAATTCTAAGCAAAGAGGAGATGGAATTAATAACTATGTATCTTAAAAATGAAAGTTTATATTTAGTTTTCTAGAAAATAGTACTTAAGCACAATACATTATATTGCTATATTCAGGATATCTTTTGGGCTAAGTTAAGAAGAAAAATTAATGGAGTATTCTCATTTTTAATTTTTGTAAAAAATTATAAAAATCCTTAGATATTACATATTTGATGTATTTATAATTGATTTGTACAGTATTCAGTATTTTTGTATTGCTAATACATTCTTACAAGATAATTTGCTTTTTAGGGTGATCTACAAATTATTGGCTTCTAAAAGTGAAAGTATCTGGGTTCAAGCTCTGAAGGTTTTGGGATACTTTCTCAAGCATTTAGGTCACAAGTAAGTTGATGTTTTTCATAACAAAATACAAAAATGGCTACCAAAATTTGTTTTTATGAGCTTTGTGTAAAGTAAGTAGCATATGAAGTTTGACTGGAATAATGTAACAGTGGAAAATGTATAATATAAAGTTTTAATAAAGTAATGTTTCATTAGTAGTAGAACAAGGTCTCAATTTAAATAATACAGTTTGTTTCTGGATCATTTTAGAAAAGAAATAAAACATTTTTAAAATAAAAATTTATATGATGTCAGCAAAAGCTTGCTTATAGGGAATATGTGCATTGAGTTCTCTTTCTTTTGGGTAATGTCGTATGTATTGAGGTCTCTTTTCCTATGGGGAATGCCATGTGTATTGAGGTCTCTTTCCTATGGGGAGTGCAATGTGTATTGGGTTCTCTGAGGGGTGTTCTTAGGCCTACATACCAAGTTGGTATTTTTTTTTTGCTTGTTTCAACTCTTTTCTAATAATAAGCTTATTGATAATGTTTTGATTTGTTTATCCTACAATAATTTATTTTCTCATAAAGAGCAATTGCTGATGTAATACTTAAAATTGAAACAACTTGCCTACATTGATGTTCTTTTATATATCTATATTCTGTACAAATGAACCTAAGTTAATAGATTATAACTTTAATAATGCTAGATGGGTTTTCCCAAACCTCAGTGTTGCCAGTTTTTCTGGTGCTTTTATTTACAGTTTATTTGTTACATTCATGAAAGCTATTCAAAATTTGGTCAGCCAGAGTTGACAAGTTGGATAGTTGAGAGGTTTATCATCATCATAATTATTATTTATGTTGGTACCAAATCAGTGGTTAAGCCATGGAGAATGGAAACTTTTTAGATGTAGGGAATAGATGAAAGAAAGGTTGCAAAAAAAAAGGTTCTATATACATGCGAAATAGTAAGTAGACTAATAGAATGTGGGGAGAAAGGAAAGTACGTGCATTTAATATTTTGAGAATCATTCATTTAGCTTTGCTTACATAAATGAAATTTACTTGGACAGAGTTACTGGATTTTAGCCTTAGAAACACATACACTCTTCATAAATTTAAAAACAGCATATTTTTAATTATTGAAAAGAATACTCAAGAGACAATTCAAGCTTAAGGATGATTAATAGACAATTTTCTTTATAAATGTGGATTATTAAGAGATTTTTTTTCTTTCATAATGAATAAAAAATAAAATCTTTCATTAACTCAATTATTACCTAGATTGAAGCTAGATACCACCCATGAGTTTCAAAATCTGCAGATCAGTTACTTACAGGCAAGATTAGATTAGGTCAAAGCTGTGAAGAAGAAAGAGAAGGGAAAATGAGGAGAGTGGTGCTGGGTGAGGTGGTATAAGTCACGCGGTGTCTTATGGGAAGTCATGAGTATCAAGGCTCTTTTGTGTCTGGAAGGTTGTTCTATAAGCAGTCTTCTCCTTCCTTTGGCTCTTACATTCTTCCCACCACCTCTTCCACAGAGGACCCCAAGCCTTGGATGGTGTGATAGAGCTAGATGTCTCAGTGCTGGACACTCTCCACTATCACTACTTCTCCATACTATGGCCACTTTGGAGTCATCTCGGTCTACCAAATAATTTTTAATCATAAAGAAATTGATTGTAGAGTATTAATGAGAAAATTACAGAGGATAGAGTTCATCCAAATAGATTGAGTGGAGACCACATGTAAGGCCTGCTGGTGACACTAAGCATATTGAATGTACAAACTAAAATGACAACATGTGTGTGATTATAGTGGAAAATCAGAATTTATTTTTCACATGCCCTAACAATAACTAGAATGAATTGGGTGGACTGAGGAAAACAGGAAGAAAATAAATTCAGAGATCCAAAGGACTTTCACATAAATGGAAAAAAGTGAATATTAAATTTATAGTCTAAAATCTCATGGTGAAAGAGAGGAAAAGTAAGTAAAAAACTAAAATCAGGGGAAAACATATATATGTATATATATATATATGTGTGTATGTATACTTTATAACAATTATTTTTTAAAAAATTATAAAGCTTTCAAACTATTGAAAATCCGTGTGGATAAAACCAAGAACAGTATATTTAGTGGAACTCTTAAAAAGTCTGTAAAAGCCAGAAATAATGATATATCAAGTATGCCAATGGTAAAACTAAATTTAAAAAATTCATTAGAATAATGTCACAATTGATTGTAGCAGTAAAACCTAGTTCTAATTGTATGAATTATACAAAACACAATATAATTGAGGAAGATTGACACCATCAGGATAACAGGTATATAACATGAATACAAAAAGAAAAATAGGAACCATGATCTTAATATTTGACCAATTAGTATGCAAGCCAAAAGGCAATAAAAGCAATTAGAATGAATGTCAAAAATGAATAACAGATAAAAAAGAATATAGTTTTTAAGGCTGAAACATTTATAAAACAAATTAGTCATTTATAATTTAATATTTTAAATCAGACTTTTAGCCTTTCTCAGTCTGCCAAAAGTAAAAGGAATGTTAATCTAAAGGAGATAAACATAATTGAAATAAATTGAATTCTGTTATATTTTCATTCAGTGAAAAATTCTAAAATATAGAGATAAGACTGATAAAATTTTCCTATTGTTATTCATTAATTAAAAACAAAAACAACACCTTGGTGTGGAGTTCCACACCTGTGATTCTGCACTTAGGAAACTGAGATAAGTGGATCAGTGAATTAAAGGCTAGCCTAAGCTCCAGAGCGAGTTCTCCATTACTGGGCTAAATTGAGAACTTGCCTCAAAAAAAGTAAAAAAAAAAAGAATAGAATCAGAAATCAAATCATTTAAAATTTACTAAATAACTTCTCATCAAAAACAAATACTTAGTAATACCACAGAATATGTTAGATAACTTAAGAGTATAGAATACAGCCAAAAATATTTAGAGGAATCTGTTCAGGAATCTATATATGAAAGGGAAAGACAGGAAAAAGATCGATCTTGTAGAATTTGGAAAAAAGGAAAATCATATGAATTGAAGAAATATGGAGGAGTGAATAAATAGAAACATAGAATTAATGATTCAGAAGGCTGCATAGCATTTAAAGGCTAATTTTTCAATATAAAAATGAATTATAATTTAATATGTCAAGAAATGGCAAAAAGGTGAATATATAAAATGATACTTTCAATGTTAATATCAAACTGACATTAGACTAAATTTAAGTGAGTAGTGTAACTGAATAGCTTTGTCTAAAAGTTCATGAGAAAGATCACTCTAGAGAAAAATAGGGAAAGGATATGAATGGTCATCTTGAGAAGGAACATGAACTTGCCTCATAAACCTGAAAAGTTCTGGATCCAAATACAAGCTAAGGCAAGACAGTACTTTACATTGAGACACCAGCATGATAGGTTGACAGGAGTCTTCAATTTGAGCACTAATATGTTAAGGAGTTTCTGTGAGGAACAAGCATCTCACTTATTATTAAGTGGAGTGTGAACTAGTACAAAGCTGATGTGAAGTGCAACTTAGCAACTCTGGTCTGTGTGGAGGACTGGGAAGATGGCTCAGTGGTTGAAGGTACTTGTTTGTAAAGCCTGCTGACCTTGGTCCAGTCCCCAAAGCATGCATGTAAGCCTGATGCAAAAAGTGGTGCAGACGTCTGACATTGGTTTCAGTGGAAGAGGTCTTGGCACACATGTGTGTGCATGTGTATAACACAGACACACAAATAAACATTTTAAAAATTACTAATACATGCTTTTTCATCTAGCATATCACTATTTGTTTGCATGTAAAATGATAGCTGTACAGACTTAGTCATTGTTGCACTATGATAACAAGTTTTTTGATGAATGCTATATTTCTATAAATAAGAGCTAAGTAAATATAGTGGTCATGTATAAAAATAGAAAATGGAATACTATATAGTTTTACAACAAAACCAATAAGATATGTCTACTTTGATATCACAACTATACTGTTAAATTAAAAATATGATTAAAAAATTAAAAATGCTGATTGGTGAATAATGAATAATATTTTTATAAGAATGAGATTATAAAAATGGCTATTTATTTATCTAAAGTAAAAAATTTCATTGAATGCTTGTGAAACCAAAAGTTCATTACAGGGCTGGAGAAATGGCTCAGTGGTTAAGGCACTTGGCTCCAGTGCCTAAGGCTCCTGGTTCAATTCCCCAGGACCCACATAAACCAGACCCACAAGGTGGTGGCCCTAGTGCACTCACTCTCTCTCTCTCTCTCTCTCTCTCTCTCTCTCTTTCTGCTTGAAAAATGAATAAATAAAATATTAAAAAAAGAAAAGTTGTTTTTTTAAAAAAAAAAGTTCATTACATAGCTGCCAGTGCTTGAGAATGGAAACCACAGTGGTTGTGGATCCTTTACCTAACAGTCTTGCCCATGGACACAGTTCACAATTTAGAGACAAACATATCTAAACTATGAGTACTGCAGTTAGTGAAATCATTGAGAAATTCACTAATTATGTTATTAGCGGTGTTTACAATTACTGATGAGCTGAAGGAGTTCTCCATTGTAGCAGTGGTGGGACCAACAAAGGAAAGAAGTCAGCACTGGAATTGTCCACTGCACTACTGATCTCAGAGAATTAAGTCCAAATGATCACTATGAATATAATTACAAAAATTAAAGCTAACATTCAAAAATATCACATAGGTGCTGGGGAGATGGCTTCGTCAGTAAAATACTTGTTTCACAAGCACGAGAGCCTACAGTGCTCAGCTGCACCTTAGAAGACTTGCAGACTCAGTTTGCCAGACTTCAACTCAGTGAGTCTAGAGTAAGAGTGCTTCGCCTTGCCACACCTGCAGGCATCATCATTTAACATTCACAGCCTTGAGACCTGCCTTTGATGTGGTGAATAGGGAAAAATGGTAACTCACCTAAAGGGGCCTGTCACTAGAAACAAGAGAGAAGAGAGACTCGCCACTCTAAGTGCCCATTAAATTGGACGTATGGTGGGTCCCTTTTGCAAAGAATGTTTGAGATCCAAGTAAGTTCCACAAATGCTCCTCTGCCCTTTTAGTTCATGATACTACTTCCCCACTCACACAAAACATGGATGAGAGAGATAAAGCTAGGGGTTGGAGAGGTAAATAGATCGGTGGATAAAGGTCTTGTTTGCAAACCTCCTGAACCACATTTGATTCCTCAGCAGCCACATAAAGCCAGATGCAAACTGGTACACACATCTTTGAACTGGACGCAGTTCCAGCAGTGGAAGTTAGAACCAGAAGAATCCAGAAGCTGGTGGGCCATCCGGACTAGAGCACATGCAGTGGCAAATAAATGGCCCAAAAGAAAGGCAACGAGAGGCAAAGGTGGTTCTCTGAATTCCACCTGTGGACCATGACTCACTCCCATACACACACCTCCACACACGTCCACACACAAATAACAGTGAAAAGAAGATAAAGCTAGAGGAAAAAGTGAAGCTGAAAAAATAGGAGAATGAGCCTGTGATTAATTCATATGATAATTAAAATTACCGAAAAATTAGGTATCTTGAAAAATTTTATGCTGGTAAAATCTTAGAACCAGACTAAAACATACAAAAAAAAAACCTTTTTAATTTATATTTGAGTACAGAGACATTCTTAACATGCCAAAAGTGAAAACAAGATACAATAAAGGAAAGAAAAAAAACAAGGTAATTAAAATATGTATCAACTATTTTAAATGGCAAAAAGTCTCTGGAAATAAGATAGTAATTAGAATCAGCAACTTTATGGGGGCATTAAACAAGATTAGATTGGCATCAGAAGGTATTGGTGAACTGCAAAGTACACCTGAAAGACACCCAGAGTGCAATAGCAAAAAACACAGGTGGCAAACTTTACCCTAAAAGAGAGAAAGATGGAAAAAGAAGGAAATCAAAAAAAGGTTACAAAAAAAGACTTTAGAAAGGAGAAGAGATATATTCAGATAATATTATTGAAAGTTTGTATAGATTTGAGGAAAGACCCAGGGAGATGTGTATTGGGCAAATTAGCCCAAAACTTTAGTGTAAAAATAAAATCACAGAACACCAAAGATCAAAGGTAGTCAGACCTACATTTTTAAAACACATACTTAATTACAATTACTTAAATAATGGACAGATGGAACAAAAAAAATTGTATGAACTAGAAGGCTAGGGTCATGGCTCTGTGCCCAGTAGTGTTTGCTGTGAGAAGGTAGGTGTGGCAGTGCATACCTGTAGCCCCAATGTTTAAAGCAGTTGGAGATGTTAGATAGCTGGAGCTCACTGGTCAGCCAGTCTAGCTGATAGACAGCTTTAGTCTCAGGTTCAGTGAGAGGCTCTGTCTCAAGGAAATAAGAGGACACCCCATGTTGTCCTTTGCCTTTTTTTGTGTATGTGTGGGGTATGCACATGGCTCAGTGGTCAACTGCACTTCTTGCTCAAGCATGAGGGTCTGAGACTACCCAAGTTCTAATCTCCTTAACCCATCTAAAAAGCCACACAGCATGTAACCCAGTCCTATAGAGGAGCAGAACCCAAGACTTGGTGGAGCTCTTGTACAAACAAGAGCTCCAGCTCTTCACTACTCTTCTACCTGTTCTTGGATCAAACAAGAACAGGTAGAAGAGTAGTGAAGCAGGACACCTGACATTCAGCTCCGGTCTCTGCAGGTAAACCCCCTTTCCCAACTGCAGATAGGTGCATGGGTTACCACTAGAATGCATATGTAAACACACACACACACACACATAAACACACACACGTGCACATGCTCAGGGAAAAAAGAACAGAAAGAATTGGAAACTAAATAGATTGATTCAAATGCATGATTTTAGTACACAATAAAGATACTATCTAAAGGCATGGAAGAGTGATTTAAAACACTGTGCTTTAAGAAAAGAAAAAGTGAGATGTTTTTATTTGCACTAAGGAACCTGACAGACATACGGTGTGTACCATGTGGTAGTAGATGTTAGTACAAGAGGCTGTGCACATGTGGAACATGGGAGCCACTCTGGACACTCAGGACCTTCTGCTCAGTTAGAATAAAGTATACTTTAGGAAAGGAAGGAAAGGAAGGGAAGACAGTAAGGGACTGAAAACCCAGACAAATATGTACCCGTACTGCCATCTGTTGTGAATGAAGAAGGAAAGATATGGGCTGGATGTAAAATCTCCACATGTCTTCCTGTGTCATAACTTTTTCAATACATAGTTACTGTTTATTTTATTACATAAAACAAAATTTAAGGCAAAAATATAAAGGGGGATGTCATATAAAGTTAGAATTTCACTGCATATGCATATAACAACATGAGTGTTTTTCTTTTTTAAAATAAAATTTTTAACAAACCACTACCAGTATAAATTTGGAAAATACTTTTTGGCTTGAGTAGTACACATGCTATTGAAATTGTTGAAATGATGAAATAGCTCAATAAATTTAAATAAACAGTTGTCATATAGATGAGTAGTTGCTCTCATAATCTAGTAAGAAACCATAAAGATAAAAATAGTACTATATGTCTTCTAAATACCTCATAATAAGAAACTTGTGCAAATTATAACACAGTGAGAAGATACTGAAAATCCTTATTTATATTTGTGAGATTTGACTTAAGTGATGTTAGAGCAATTTATAGCTATAAATATTTACATAGAAAGGTTTTGCCTCTATATTTTCCTAGTTTCTCAGTTTTATTCTTAGATCATCAATTGTGAACATCAGAAGACAAAAAGAACTAACAAGAGCAGAAGTTAATAACACAGAAAGGAAGGATATTATCCAGTAACACCAAAGCCAAAAAGGTACCTCACTTACATGTAGAATACTTTGCAATTACTAGCTCAACACAAAATAAAATTAGTAGAGCATTTATATCAAAATTGGATATGGATTATAGATACAATAAAAGTTTTCATCAGTCTCCTCTATGAACGAGTCCATCAATTTCTTTTTATAAAAGTATATGTCATAATCAAGTTGAGGATAGTTACTGAAGACAAGGATTGTTTAACATCAGCACATATTGTCCTGTGGTTTACTTGTGAAAAGAGAATAGCCATATAATTATAATAGTATAAGAATTTCTAAAATGAATTTGAGTATCAATTCATCATCAGTCTAATTGGTAAGCCACATGTAGGCAACAAGTTTTTTAACCTGATAACATAACATGTGTTTTCTCAAAACTGCACATGATCCGATTTAGTTGAGAACATGACAAGCCTCTCCTTCCACTGAGTCACACTTAGTCACACTTAGTGAAGAGTGCTTTACCTCAGCCTCCTGTGGGGTAGAACATGCTGGCTAGAACACTCACTGTAAAGTTCTCTAAAGCAGAAGGATTCTGTCCAGGTCCTTGGGCTGCATTCTCCAGGATCTGGCTTGGATTGGGCTGTAAAACATAAAACAAACCACAGTACACTTTTAAAAAAAATTATTAGAATCTAACAAAATAGATTCTTAGACCCAAATAGAATTAAATTAGTTTAAATTAGAAAGCAAAGGAAAGAGATTTGGAAACTTTCGAGATAATTGAGGAGTAAACCTTATGAATAACGTCTTGTCAAAAAGACATCATACAGAATTAGATGATAGTTTGAATGAAATGAATATTAACCCATAGCATGGAGCAATTTTTGAATTCTTAATGATGACAGAAGGTAAAATTCTGCAATCATTTTTTAAAAGAGTTGTGTAATTTCTTAGTGTGAAAATTACTTAGCATTCAAATTGTAATTTTGATAGATATCTACCCAAGAGAAATGGGAACATATTCATATTCATACACGAGTGTTTTCAGTACCATTATTCATGACACAACCATGGGAAGAATCCAGAAGTCTGTTAGCTGGTAAGTGGGTAAGTGAAATCCGTGTTTATACAATGGACACATCTTCCTGATTAAAAGGAAACAAACCATTGAATCATTCTATAGAATCAGAAGCCCAAAACCGTGATGCTAAGCGAAAGAAGCCATATTCAAAACACCCGTGTTGTAAGATTCCACTTATGTGGAACTTGCAGAATGCAGGTAGGTTTGTGGTGACATCCTGACGTGGGGCCAGCAGTGGAAGTGGAAGTCGACTACAGGCTGGCACAAGGGAACTTTTAGGTTCCTCACAGAAACAACATAAAGGAACATGAACAGGAGATGAGAAGTGAATAACATATATTCTTACCCTGAATATGAAACTTACTGAGCACAAGGTTTTTTAGGATTTAAATTTAATGACCTGAAGTTATCTTTAAAATCCTAATCTAAAACAATAAAGGATGTTACAGATGATTTCAGAGAACAGAAAAACCAGGAACAATTGATTTAAATACTGAATCTATCAGAGTTATAAATTATGGGGATGTTCTGTACCTGGATTACGGTGATAATTGCATAACTATAAAAGTGTTTTACACTCAAAGTGTAAAAATCCATCAAACTCATAAAAGAGTTGAAAAGCAAATTTCAAAACTCTTAGAAATGTAGGCTAGTATTTTTGTCTTGGATTAGAAAAGAATTACTTAACAAATATAAATCACATTGGACAAGTTAACAAATTTGGTAGTTGACATAAAGGTGATTTAAAAGATATTATATAAAATGAGAAGACACAAAGTGAAGGAAGAAATACAGTTAGTCAAGAATGAAATTGACTTCTACCCTTTGTAATCATGGGAACATCTGGAATATAGGCAGATAATTCACTGCAGATGAAACCTGAATTAATAATAAACAAGTGGGAAGAATGTTAACTTTTGTAGTTATCAAGAGAGTACAAATAAAATTTAATGTTTATAACAATGGCAAACTCAAACTTTTGACTATATTAAATGCTGATGAGGATGTGCATCATTGTTTAAATAGTTGTGGAAATTGTATACTGATTATAACCACACTGGAGAACTGTTGATCCGTAGTTGAAAGGATAGATATAGCTGGGAGATATGGCTCAGAGGGCAGGTGTGCCCCCTGCACAAGCATGAAAGCCTATTGAGGACTGAAACTGCCTGAGCTTGAATCTCTTGACCCAATGGAAACAGCTGGGCCATGCACAAGTGTCAGCCAGGTCTTAAAATAGTGGAGACTGGAGAGCGCCACTGGGGCTTGCAGATACCGTATTCTAGAATGAGTGAGTGAGTGATAGAGGGAACACCAGCTATTCTCTGAAGTGTGCTGCAGGTGAGTGCCTGGGGCTCTGCATCAGCATGTACCCCCCCCCCCCCCCACCAAACATGCTATGCAGATGCAGACAAAAAAGGATAGATATTTATACCTTGGCATTCTCTTTTTGATAAGAAAAGTCCTAACTGTACAAATTTTCAGCATAGCAATGTTAATGCCTTACAGAACATTACATTAGAAGCAACATAAAGGAGCATGAATAGGAGCTAAGAAACAATATATATTCTACGCTGAATGTGAAACTTAATGAGCACAAGTTCCTTAGGAGTTAAATTTAATGACCTGAAGTTACCTTTAAAATCCTAGTCTAAAACAAGGATATTACATATGATTTCAGAGAACAGAAAAACCAGGAACCATTGATTTAAATACTGAGTATGCAGAGTTATAAATTATTTGTTAATATATGTGTGTCTAATAAAACATGGAAATTTAAAAAAACAATTTATGCTGTCAGTTACTCTTTAATATGAGACAATTGGATCATGGTCAGGAATACTGGTTAATGGCTATGTGACGCTTACATGGTTTCCTCTTTTTAACTGCTGAGCCATCTCTCCAGCCTATTTGTTGTTTATTTTGAGGTAGGGTCTCACTCGAGCCCAGGCTGACCTGGAACTCACTCTGTAGTCCCAGGCTGGCCTCAAACTCACAGGGATCCTCCTACCTCTGTCTCCCTAGTGCTGTGACTAAAGGCATATGCTGATTTCCTCTTTTTTAAAATAAAATTTAAGGCAATTGGCAAGTCAGAACAGGAATAACAAAGGTAACAAATTGTTGGCAAACATTAAAATGATGGAGTTTGAAAATACAGGTCAGGGCTAGGGATATGGCACAATGAATAAAGAGCTTTATGACAACTCTGAAGTTCTGAGTTTGGATCTCCAGACCATAGGTCAAAACTGGAAGCTCTGGTGGTCTTCTGTAATCCCAGCACACCTACTTCACAAAGGGACGTGGAGACAGAATTCCCCAGAAACTCCCAAGCAAAGCAATGAACATCAGTGAGACACTGCCTTAAATAAGGTGGAAACCTGAAAGTTGTCCCCTGACCTCCTCATGAGCACTGTGGCACTTAGGCATCTACATTAACACACTTGCTCACTAATTAAATATTAATAAAAACTAAAAGTTCAAATCAGAATAACTTAAGCTTGAAACTATGAGTTCAAACCAGAATGTTGAAAGACATTCTGTTTTTATGAAAGACACAATTTAAGTTGGTATTATGGTTATAAACATGAAGGCATAAACATTACAGTCAGATATGTATATATACATATCCATATATCAAAACGCCGGAGGTGAAACGAGAACCTGATAGAATAGAATACCGGGTGCTCTGGCTAGGAAGTCTCAGGTCAAAACCATCAGAGCATGTATTAGCTGAAGATAAAGAGACGTTCATGAATACACGTGTAAACAACGCTAGATACACTTCCATATTTTGAAAATAATTGGCAAAGAAATTTCACAAAAATAACGCAGCAGTAACAGAAAGAATCATCTGATCATTGTTGCAGTCAGCTTCTTGTTGCTGCAGAAAGAACCCAACCAAAGCAGCTTGTAGAGCAAAGGGTTTATTTTGGCTTACAGACTCAAGGGGAAGCTCCATCATGGCAGGAAAAACGTAGCATGAGCAGAGGGTGGACATCACCTCCCAGCCAACATTAAGTGGACAACAGAAACAGGAGAGAGTGCCAAACACTGGCAAGGGGAAGTTTGGACATGACTTCCTGGCCCACATCAGGTGGACAACAGTAGCAGGAGAGTGTGCCAAATACTGGCAAGGGAAAGCTGGCTGTAACACCCTTAAGCCCATACCCAGCAACACAGCTCCAAGGTTCCAATACCGAAATTGCCATCAGCTGGGGATCAAATATTTAGAAAACATTAAGTTTATGGGGGACACCTGAATGAAACCACCACAACCATAAAATGAACAAAACAGGAAAAATATATTAAAACTATTATTTATTTAAAATATTTTGTACATCCCTGTGCATTTTATGATTTGTGTATTTACTGGTAACCATTGCCTGACTATAATGTGAATCAGAGAAAACAAAGCTCTTCTTAGAACTTAAGAACAAATTCTATGTATTACTTAGTTAATAGAACAAAACTAAGGTAATTCATAAATTATTTTAAATTATGTGTCATAGAAAATACCTAGAATTTAATACCTCCAACAATTGTTCAGGAAGGAGATAAGTTTGAGAAGTTTTGTACTTATTTAAACAATTCCTTAAAGGACAAAGTAAATTAAGTAGTACAAATTAGTAAGGGTGGGGGCTAGCATTAGGAAGCCATAAGTATGTTCAAGGGAAATTAATTATGAATGTAATATTTGATGGGCCAAATGAAACTTCTCAAGCATCACTAAAATCAAGAGGAGAGTTGGAATTAGAAAGGGTTTTTATAATTTTAAGGCACACTATAGTACTTGTAAGAAAATCATGACACCATATGACCTCTACTTCTTAATAATAAAATTTTTAAATTTCAGATATTTTCATTGCTATTTTTGGGATATATATATATATATATATATAAAACTTTTTCACCAAATAGATGGTGGAGTGAATTGAAATCACTAACCAGAGAAACAAGAGGCACACAGGAAGGTCGCAGTCATTTTTTGACATTTCAACAGTTTTCCGTTGTATCTTGTGTTTGTATGTTGGGAGGGGAGTACACTGTGGGGACCAGATGTCTATATTAGATGTCTTTCTCCATCACCCTCCCTTACTTTTTGAGACAGGATCTCTCACTGAACTGGAACTCATTGATTCGGTTAAGTTAGCAAGCCTCAGGGGTCCTCCTGTGTCTGCCTCCCCAGGGCTGGGATTATAGGCTTGCATAGCCACACCTGGCTTTTTGGTATATGCTGGGGATCTGAATTTAGGACCTCATGTTTGTGGAGAAAGCTTTTACTGATTGAGCTATCTCCTCGGCCCCTGTAGTTGTGTTTTGATATTGCTTCCCTGTAAACATTGAGTTGGGAATATAATACCAAGTTAATAACTTACTCATTCCTATTTGTCCAGTGAAGAGCTGAGCAGATGTCAGTCTTAAAATTGTCCTGATTGAACATTACAAGGCATAATTGTGTTCACTGGTTGGATAAATGGTGCTCTTACTTATGTATGATAGTAGATGAAGGAAATTAATGTAAATAAAATTATAAATTGTTTTGAATGCCATTAAAATTTAAAAAGTATTATTAAGAAGGATCCATGTGATACACCTTAATGGATCCAGTTATATAAGGGCAGAACTGTAATATGTTTATTTGTAAACATAATTTTTAAGTAGAAGTCTCAGTTCTTTGTTTTTAAAAAAGTTTCTTAACTCAAATGAACATGTAAAAATGTCAACAAAATTTTTAGAATGATGGGTTTGCATTATAATACACAGTGTGTGTTGTAGTATATCTGCTTAAAGCCAAGGAATGAAGATAGAAACCTCAGGACCCCATCAATGTATGTATATCTAGATAACAAAAGTATCATTAAAATGCAAACTATTCAATAGTCTAGAAAAACATTTTCTTCATTGAAAAGAAGTCATACTGCAAACCCTTTTCCTTCTTCCCTTCAAACCCACATGTGAGAGAAAATAAGTATTTGGAGTTGTGGAGCACTTCCCTAACACACTCAAGACCTATCACCCCAGGAAAGAAAGGGGGAAAATAAAGCTTAATGAAATAAGCATTAAATAGCAAAACAGACCCTCATCAAAACCTGTAGCCTAACACGGAACACAACATATCAAAGTACAGCTAAGGAGCCCGAGATTCTAAGTGAGTTAACATGTATCTGATCTGTATCCACACCTCGTTGTTACCCCTTCAAAGTCAGCAGGATTCATGCAGAGGCAGAAATCTCTTAGGTATCCTTGTTTTCTCTTCTGATTGTGGGTGTGTTGCAGTGGTTGCTGTACCCCCGTAAGAAGAATGAAGGCCTGAGGCTGGCCTTGGTTGGTAGAAGTGAAGGCTTTATGTTTTTCATATCAGTTTGGGGATCAAGATGCAACATGCAAGTGTTTCAAACTTATGGGAATTTGGTGGTGGTCCCAGGCAAGCCTGTGGGCTTCAGAGATAAGGGTGAAACCAGAAATGCTCAGCCTCAGAAAAGGTTCTCTGAGAACAAAGCGGACTAACCCCGGTTAACATGGATAAGAGAAAAGCAAATGGTACTGATACCTGTGATATCTGCTTGTTGATTGTTAGTTTGCATAATGCACACCCAGAAGGATTTATTTACAAGAAAAATCAGGAATAGCATAAATGCCCAACAGCAGTGAAGTGATAAATGAATCATGCTACCTTATTAACAATTAAAATATCTAAGGACAGTGAAAAAGATGTTAATTCAAAGAAAATCAGCTGCAAATTACTGTATGTAAAATAATTTTATCATGGGATGTCATGTATATATACATGTCACGTGTATATATACATATTAATCGGTAAGAACACAGGCTGATGTTTATACTGTGAAATGGAGTTCTCTTTTTTAGAAACCACTTATACTTACTCTCTGCATTACAAGAATTATTTCTAAGATGATTTGCTCCAATGCTTGTTTATTCTGTGAAAGGAATTGGGATTTATTTCAGCAGAATGCTCAGTGTGTGAATAGATCATAATTTGCATGGGCAGTGGTCATTCTGTTTTAAAAAATGGTTACACTCTTTTTTTTTTTTTTTTTTTTTTTGAGGTAAGGTCTCATTTTAGCCCAGGCTGACCTGGAACTCACTCAAACTCACAGAGATCCTCCAACCTCTGCCTCCCCTGGGCTGGGATTAAAGGTGTGTGCCACCACACTCAGCAAGAAATGGTTACACTCTGGATGTGAGTGTGCAGAAATCCAGCAGGCTTGTAAAGAGAAACTGCAAAGCACTGCAGGCTGATGCTAATTTGCTTTTGGAGAGGTTCAGGTGTGCTAGTTTCATCCTCCTGTCCTGGACTGAACCTTTTAGAGCTCAGTCTTTAATAGAGACTCCCTCTGAGGAAAACAAAGTCATGTCATGTGCAGGCAGGGCTGTGTATCCATTTCATCCTGAGTTGGTGGATAGTATTTTTGGTCTCTCTACTACTGTACAACAAAACTTATTGGTAATCTGTTCGTTTAGTTTTGCGTTTAATTAAATACAAACTGTAGGAAGAAGCTGACCATTTGTTCCCTGGTATCTTCACAGCATTAAGTTTCCTTATACCTAGTTTTAAGTTTCTATAGGAAACATTGGATAGCAGGTAGCTGAAGTCATAGTGGCACAGTGAAGAGATGATTTGAAATTCTAGGTATCCTAATTTTGACACACCCTTGACCATTTGTTTTGTCCTGATTAGGAGCAAATGAAGGCTTTCAAAGTCTTTTAAGCACTTTAGGTTGGGAAAGGTATGCGCTCTTCCGCCATCACTCCCATAATTTTCACAAGTGCCATCTTTTCGTTTTCAGTGCCAGTTGGCCTTTTCTGATAAAAAGTGTGATTTGGGGCTGAGGAGATGGCTCAGCGGTTAAGAAGCACTTGCTCTTTAAAAGCACAAGAGCCCGAGACCACTCAAGTTTGATTCCTCAGAACCCATGTCGAAAAGCTGATCCACTCATGACCCACAGTGAATACCACTAACCCCACTGGCGAGGGCCCTCAGTGGAAAGAGGATGGCAGAGAGGGAATGTGGCCAACAGGGAATATGTTCATGCTGTAAAGTTCATAAATAAATAAACAAACGTGGAACATCAAAAGAAGCTCCGTGGTTATACACAGTTGTACCTCAAGTCTGGAGGCTGGGCAGGTGGCACATGCCTTGAATTCCAGTACTCCAGAGGCAGAGGTAGGAGGAGTGCTGTGAATTTGAGTCCAGCCTGGGATTACAGAGTAAATTCCAGGTCAGCTTGGGCTACAGTGAGATCCTACCTTGAAAAACAAAACAAAAACAAAAACAAAAAGTTTTTTTTTCTAAGATTTTTTTTTTTTTGTAAGAAGTAGGGCAAGAGAGCCAGCAGCTTCTTCTATTTGTCTAGAAATGGGCAAGGACTTGTATCTGAGTGCATTTCCTGTGGGCAAGACCTAACAGTGGTCTATCTCTTTACTGCTCCATTGCTTGGAGCTCATTTAAATGAGAACATGTTCGAAAGAGTCTTGTAGACACGTGTGAGCGTGGGTCCAGGAACAAAGCAAAGGCCTGGGGATGTGGTGCTCAGTGTATGTAATAGGTGATAAATCCAAACAGGGAACACTGGAAAGTAAAACTAGTGTTGAGGTAAGCTTTCTAGTTGCTGCACAGAAAGAACCCAAACAAAAGCAGCTTGTGGGGGAATGGGTTTATTTGGCTTACGGACTCCAGGGGAAACTCTTTTCTGGCAGGGAAAATGATGGCATGAGCAGAGGGGTGGATATCACCTCCACCACAGCACTGGAAACAGCAGCAGGAAGGTGTGCCAAATACTGGCAAGGGGAAACTGACTTATAACCGCCATAAGCTGGCCCCCAACAACACAGTTCCATGAAGGTTGTAAAATCCAAACTGCCATCAGCTGAGGATCGATTACCCAGAACACATTCATTTGTTTGTGGGGGGACACCTGGATCAAACCATGATAAGCAGCATTCGAAATATTGTGGGTTGTTGGTGAAGAAGATGCAGATCTAGAATTTTATGAAAGTGAAATGAGTGAGAAGCACATGACCTTTCCACATCTTCTATATTGCCTATGAGTGTGTGAGAATTGTTTGATATTAAATACTTTTATGGGCTTTGGATTATGTATTTATATGTACGATGGCTAATAACTTTAAAATAAAAATACCATCCAAAAATAATTAGATATTTGGAAATAACTGCCAATACTCACCTATGGTTATATAATTTATATGTATTTCACATTTTACTTGTATGGATATATTATTTGAGAGCTGTTTATATATTGGCTATGGACTTTAGAAGACAAGTCCGTTATAAATTGATTTTTTTTTTTACAGATGAAGTGGACAAAAATAATTGCTAATGTGATTCTGTGTCTTTATAAATGTGCTTTCAGATTCCAAAGTCATGTGACTACAGAATCTAATGTGCTTTATGGTGTTTCTCCCCATTTGCTCTAGGAGAAAAGTTGAAATTATGCACACCCATAGTCTTTTCACTCTGCTTGGAGAAAGGCTGATGCTACATACAAACACTGTGACTGTCACTACATACAACACACTTTATGAGGTAAAGTAAAATAAAAAAATGTGTGGCGAAAGTTGTAAGCATGTACAGTGGAAACCTCAGGCTGTGTGAATGAGATCAGTAGTTTGTCAGTTGGTCTCTAAAGCCAAAAATCATTAAAAATAAAGGTGAATGCATATTTTGTATTTTTATTCTATTAGAAAACTTATCTACATATGTTATTTTGCAAATGTTATTTCGTTGGTTTAGACTTTTCTTTGCATGTGGATTAGCTGGTTGGCTTTATAGTATTTTCCTCATAAATAGCATTCATGTATCTTATGTATTGGTGTTACATTCACATCCTCTCCTTTTCCTTCCCCTTTTATAATATAACTATGGTTGCCATTAGGATACAGTTGTTACTATTACAAAATGTAGGTAAGAACTATTTATAACAGTGTTGTTAGGATTTCATTTCAGTTTAGAGACCTTTCCTTAACCTACATGTGGCCATATAGCTTATTTATTATTTTCTATGAAGTACTTAATGTATCTCATAAAATAACTCTTTTTAAAAATATTTTAATTCATTTATTTATAAGCAGTGGGAGACAGAGGAGAGTGACAGAGGCAGAGAAAGGAGAGAGCGAGAGCGAGAGCGAGAGCGAGAGCGAGAGAGAGAGAGAGAGAGAGAGAGAGAGAGAGAGAGAGAGAGGGAGGGAAGGAGGGAGGGAGGGAGAGTGTTTGTTAGTCACCTGGGCTTCCATCTGCTATAAATGAACTTTAGATGTTTGAGCCACATTGTACATCTGGCTTTATATTTGTTGGTGCTGGGGAATCAAACCCAGGTCATTAGGCTTTGCAGGCAAGCACCTTAACTACTGAGCCATCTCTCCAGTCCCCAGATAAGTCTCTTTATTTTTCAGTGTTGGTAAAATATTAGGACTTTTTATATTAATTTTAATTCTATATTTCTCTAGCTGATCTTCAGTAATCTTATCTCACTTTTTTAATGTGTTAGAAAACTACCAACATGGTGTACTTCAAGTTAAATTGGTTTTTGTATGTTGAAGTAAAAAACAAAAATAGATGACATGTAATTAGTAAGAGATGCAAGTTCTTAAGTAGCTATGTTGGGGCACAGCAGCACTTGGTTTTACTCTTTCCTGTAGCTGCCTGTGCACTACGTGGTGTTTTTCATACACAGTCGCCTGACTTTGTTCATGAAGGGTTAGCTGGTGCCCTGGAATCTCAGCCTGGCAGTAACTCCAGTGTTTAATGTAGCACTTGAATTGCCAAGCCTTGCTCAAAAAAAAATAATGCATACGTATTATGTCAAATATGGAAAAAAGATTTTTAAAAGTGAATTTGAATTCTTTTGCTATGGATTTTGATGGTAAGTCATTGTGTCTGTTTATAAGGATACTATTATAACTAAAACCCTTTTTTTTTTTTTTTTTTTTTTTTTTTTTTGGTTTTTCGAGGTAGGGTCTCACTCTAGCCCAGGCTGACCTGGAATTCACTATGTAGTTTCTGGGTGGCCTTGAACTCACAGTGATCCTCCAACCTCTGCCTCCCTAGTGCTGGGACTAAAGGCATGTGCCACCACACCTGGCTCCAAAACACTTTTAAACATTACCACATACTCCTCACTCAGAAAAGCAGCATTTAGAAACTATAAAATGAAATACATTCATTGTAGTTTTCATCACAAAAAAGCCTCACATATTGAGAGGCAGGTGCTAGGATTCTGAAGGGAGTTGTCACATAATTTTAAATTAATATGGGACAAATTCAAACTCCTCCAGTACTGCTTTATGTCATCTAAGCCATGTCCTGATATGGCTCTGTTCTAGTTTTTTATAGCCTTCAAAACAGGAAGGCTTAAAAATGTTCATCGTCAGTCAATAAAGTTGTACCGGAGCCTAGCTATGCTTGGTTGAATCGTGATGAAGATAAGTTGTTGTAGCCAAGGCCACCCTTGAATCCTTATCTCCCTTGCTTTGTTTGCTGACCCTCATTAGTGAGCTAGAGAGAGAGACACATACACGAAGAGAGGGAGGGAGAGTGAGTATATTATTGGTTACCATTGCTGATCTCACACAATGTAAAAAGGGTCTTCATTTACCTTTTAATACTACTAAAAATCTATTAAGATTAATGGTTCAGTGCATTACTATTGCTATTTGAAGATAAATATAAAGATTGTGTCATTTTTGCTGGTGCCATCTGATTGAAAAAAACTTGTGATAATATTAACTTAAGGTTTAATTAACATAGAATATGAAATTTAACTTAGAGAACAGTCCTGCAGTCTGGATTTATTTCCTCTGCATCAGTGAGTCCTGTTGCACTGAGCACCTATTAGCCAGTTGTTCATTTGGAGGGGTGGTGCCTTGTTTTCTCCATTTTCTTCCCCCCCCCTTTTTTTTTTAACTTTGGTTTGGAAAAATTACCTTAGCCCCAGCAGTGTTTTAATATAAAATCACTATACTTTTATGCAGGTATCAGTGAGATGAAGAAATAATAAAGTACTGTGTCAGGTCTGTTGTATTGATATTTTAGGTTGCACAAGGAAATTATTATTATTTAAACTAGTGTTTTAAAGTCCTGTTATGATCAACAGTATGTTTTAAAGTCCTGTTAAGATCAACACTATGTCACGGTGATCTTTACAACTCTTGATTTGATATGAATATGGAAATGAAACTAATTATTAAGTCTTAAAGCAAATATTTCAGCAGGATTGTTAGAGAATAAAGTAAATCATCTTAATTATGCTGAGAGCAAAAGAGAAAATAGAAAACACCCTGGCTCCAAGTTTTCTCAGATGGATCAGGCATAATGAGCACCGGAGTGGGTCAGCCCCAGGGGAAACTATTGTGGACAGTGCTTAAACCTTAAACCCAAAGCCTTTCTGTAACATGTGAATTATCACACAATTCCATTCATAAAGTAAAATTTAATGTAAAATGCTGGCCTCAGGTTACATTATTAATGCCATACTTATAAAGTTACCTTTATGCTTCAAATTCATTTTTTTTCCTCAGTCCAATATTATCACTGTTGTTCACATGTAGCTGTTTCAGACACTCAAATTGTGTCCAGTGTGGATTAATGCACTTTGAGTTTCATGTCCATATCTGGCTCTGATGCTTCCATTTTTTTGTGTGTGTTAGTTAAGTAGAGTTTAACTTCCGTACACATGACTTAACAAGCCCAGCAAACCTTCAGCACCTATCTTGACTCTTAACACAGTTATAAAATGGTTATAAAAATATTTTTGTTGTTTTTTTGAGGTAGAGTCTTGCTCTAGCCCATGCTGACCTGGAATTCACTATGTAGTCTCAGGCTGGCTTTGAACTCATGGTGGTCCTCCTACCTCTGCCTCCCGAATGCTGGGACTAAAGGTATGCACCACCAAGTCCACCTAAAAGGTTTTTATCTATCTTAATCTCTCTGCAATTTATATCTCATTATTTTCTTCCTTTCTTTCAAAAACCATGTATGTTCTTAATGACAGTTTACCATGTTTTATTGCTAGATAAGGGTATGCATTTATGTTTGTCTCCAGAACATCAGTTATGTAAGTTGTCGCTAGAAAGCACTTTCCCATCTTGAGACATGTAGCAGTGTGTGGGCACTTAATTCGTTTTTAACAGATGCATCCTGAATTGAGTTTGTAAATGTCTTATAATTTAAAAAGACCTCTAGTATTTGAATGTGTGAGAGCTGTCTAGGTACTTTCACATATAGACCCTTATTTAATCTTGCTAGGATATTTATTAGATAGTCTCTGCAGTCACTGTCCTCAGTGTGAAATGGTAAAATAGGGCCTTAGAAAGAAAACAGCATAGGTGATAGAGGGATGGCTCAGTGTTTGAGAGCCCTTCAAACACAACCAGGATAGCCTGAGGGGACTTCATACAAAACCTGGGCATGGTCATTTCAGTCTGTAGCCCCATTCCTGTGGGTAGCAGAGACCTGGGAACCACTGGGGCTCACAGAAACAAGCCCAGAGTCACTAAGAGACTCAAGAAAAAACATGCAGATACACAGGTTTTCTCCTCTGGCCTCTGCAGGAGTATGCATTTGGGTGCTGCATCAGCTCATACATATGTATACAACACGCCCGCGCGCACACAGACACACACACACACACACACACACACACACACACACACACACACACCAAAAAAGAAAAAAAAGGACAATGTGATTGGTAATTGTTTTTTGTAGTTACCTGAGGGGAGGAAAGTTTTTATTTTGGCTTATAGTCTCAAGAGGAAGCTTCATGATGGCAGGGACAAATACGGCATGAGCTGAGGATGGACATCAACTCTGGAATAACAGATGGAAAACAGCAGGAGAGTGAGCCAAACTCTGGCAAAAGGGAGCTGGCTATAATATCCCAAAGTCTGCCCTCAACAACTCACCTACAGCAAGGTTCCACCTCCCAAAATGCCACCAGCTGGGGACCAAGCACTCAAAACGCATGAGTATATGGGGCCCATCTGACCCAAACTACCACATTCTTTGAACCAACCTTTCTATACAGTTAGATAATTTTCTCTCCTGGTGAAGAAAGTTTTGGTTTCTCTTGACTTTAGGGAAGTATGTCTGGTTTTCTACCAGCTTATCTACTACTATTTTGAATCTTACTACTGTAAAGAGATTTTGGGGGGATATTGTTCATTGGGCCTTTTAGGCCAGATTTTGAAGTAAATACATTCTTTATGTATATTTCTAAAACACCTTTGTAAATTATCTGTTCTTTTTTTTTTTTGGCTTTTCGAGGTAGGGTCTCACGCTAGCCCAGGCTGACCTGGAATTCACTATGTAGTCTCAGGGTGGCTTTGAACTCATGGCGATCCTCCTACCTCTGCCTCCCGAGTGCTGGGATTAAAGGTGTGCGCCACCATGCCTGGCTTATTTTCTGTTCTTTTTTTTAAAATATTTTATTTATTCATTTTCAAGCAGATTGAGAGAGAGAGAGAGAGAGAGAGAGAGAGAGAGAGCGCACCACAGCCACCACCTGGTGGGTCTGGTTTATGTGGGTCCTGGGGAATTGAACCCAGGGCCTTAGGCACTGGAGGCAAGTGCCTTAACCACTGAGCCATCTCTCCAGCCCTATTTTCTGTTCTTTTAAAATTCATATATAAAGGAAAGAGAAGCACCCTTTCTGAATGTCATGGCCTTTGTCATAAAAAGTGATTGTCCTGTGTCTTATCTTCTTTTTTGTTCCAGCTTTTACCAAATTGCCATGTACAGCTGCTAGTCTCTAAACAAACATTTATCTGTACACCTCAATTTTTTGTATTTGATTTAGGGGTGAACTGTTCTGAAAAGGATTACTCAGGATGTAATGTGTTAAAACTAAGTAGGAAGTTAAATCACTTATAGCTGTCTTTATTAAATATATCCTTTTGAGAGTTATATATATATCTAAGTAAGAGTAGAGATAAATATGATTTAAATCCTAAAATACACTGAGAAGTCATATGTGTGTTTATAAGTGATTCATTTATTTCTGTCATTTAACAAATACTCATTGAATGATGACAAGTGTCAGCTGCTGGTGGTAACTGAGATGTTCAGAACTTTCAAGGATGTTGGGACTACATGTGAGTGCACAGTAATAGAAATGGTAGAACTTTTTCTCCTGTGTTAGGTCAGCTTATGTCATGTTTTATTATTTGAAGTAATAATCATAAAATCTAGGAAACAAAACTGATCCACCTTGTAAAGAAGAGTTATACTTCTGTTTATGTAGAGACATGAGTTCTGGTGTAATGTTTTAAATTTTATATTACACAAAGAATCAAATGTTTAAAATTCACAGCATAGCTATTCAAAGAAAACCATTCTAAAACAGACTAAATTGGTTAAATGTTTAATCATCACTCTTTCCTATAAGACACAAGTTGGCTTTTGTCTAGCCAAATTTAAGAAAATTTGAGGAATATAGACTTTTAAAGAGTTTAAGAAAAGGTAAAACACCCTTTGAGGATGTTTCTTTTGAACCCACTCAACATTTTTCAGATTCATATATATAAAATATATTGCTCGTGATTACAAAATTATTCTCTAAATGCTGTTTACTTGTTCTGCTTTCAGATGCTGACAGAGCAGGTATGCACGCAGGTTGTGCACAAGCCCCACCCGGAGCCAGATGCTACTGTGAAGATTCAGAATCCAAGTAAGCAATGGAGGTTCTTACTGTGCTTACTGTGAGATGTCAGTCCTCACTGTGAGATGTCAGGGTGGTGGTCAGTCCTCACTGTGAGCTGTCAGGGTGGTAGTCAGTCCTCACTGTGAGGTATCGGGGTGGTGGTCAGTCCTTCCTGTGAGATGTTAGGGTGGTAGTCAGTCCTCACTGTGAGATGTCAGGGTGGTGGTCAGTCCTCACTGTGAGGTGTCAGGGTGGTGGTCAGTCCTCACTGTGAGATGGCAGGGTGATGGTGGTGTCAGGGTGGTGGTCAGTCCTCACTGTGAGATGTTAGGGTGATGGTCAGTCCTCACTGTGAGATGTCAGGGTGGTGGTCAGTCCTCACTGTGAGATGTCAGGGTGGTGGCCACTGCTAGGTCGTGTAGCTCACTTGTCAGAGTGCTAAGTGTTTAATTCAGAAGCAGTGAAGGTATGTGCATCTTCGTAATGTTTACCATAAAGTTACACATTTTAATTCATATTTTCATTTTTAGTGATTCTTAAGGTCGTGGCAACTTTGTTAAAAAACTCCACACCAAGTGCAGAACTGATGGACGTTCGTCGGTTATTTTTATCGGATATGATTAAACTTTTCAGTAACAGCCGAGAAAATAGAAGGTAAACCATATGAATACTACAGCAAGGCTTGTATTCCATACTCAAATTTTTTTCTGTCCTTAATTTTCAGTCCCTTTCAAGTTAAAAATTTTTAATCTTTTTCATTTTGCTAAATAATCTATATAAAAGGCTTTACACTTCTTTTATATAATTTGTGTCTAGTATACCTTATGTGCTTTTACATAGTCACCTGGGTGTATTTTAATTATAAATATATTTATGAATATTCAGACACACAAATGGAGCTTGGCATGAACCATTCCTAATCTTGGTCTGTTACCTCTGTGCACTGTCATGTGTGACATTTGTCCACACTCAAGTGTGTTGCTTTCCCATGCCTGGGACTAATTGTCAGCATTTTAAAACTGTTACCTCAGACAGGAGGTGCAGTCACCTGTGGTCATTCCCCAAGCCTTTAATTTAGCAGATACCTCAGAGCACTCAGAGAGAGAGATGACCATCTAGCAAAGACTAATGTATCATGTGCATTGTGAGTGCTGAACGTGTGGAGAATGTAGGGGAGCAGCAACTGACTCGGGGGACTAGAAGAGCTTAGAAATAATCCCATTTATTATAGCTTCAGTCTTCAGTAAAGAAGTTGAGGAAGGTTCTAGAAGTCAGACCCTCCAGTAAAGAAGTAGAGGAAGGTTCTAGAAGTCAGAGCAAGCTGAAACACTGCATGTTGACTTTTCTTAGTTCATACCATAGCTTCACTTTCATTCTAATTTAAAACTAGAAATTTTTAATTTTGATATTTTTCCTATGTAGATGTTTATTGCAGTGTTCAGTGTGGCAGGATTGGATGTTTTCTCTTGGCTATATCAATCCTAAAAATTCTGAAGAGCAGAAGATTACAGAGATGGTCTACAATATCTTCCGGATCCTTTTGTACCATGCAATAAAATATGAGTGGGGAGGCTGGAGAGTCTGGGTGGATACGCTCTCCATAGCCCACTCCAAGGTAACAGTCCTCTTCGCATTTTCCATCATTGACCTTTGAGCAGGGGAGTAAATGGCTATAAACTCTCATCTGATGCCACCTGGTGGACATTTTCAGATTACTTTTTCTAGTCTCTGATCATGAGTGTAGAGCTTGAAAGTGTCTTTAAACCACTTTTTTTTAGGTAATTCAAACCTAAAATTGACGAGTTAGGTCTTTTTGGTGTCAAATGTGTTTGCAGCAGGTGAGAGAACTCGAGTCCGAGCCACTGTTCCATTAACCAAACCATGTCTAATTCTTCCAAGAAGAATGCTATAAACTAGTCCTGGAGATGTACTCTCAAAGACATCTTTGAGGTTTTTTTCATTTCTAGGTGAATTACAAATGTATTTAAATTATTTTGTGATACATAATTGTGGTATCTTTATATATATTTAATCCTAAGAATTTCTATTTTAAAATGTAAGTATTCATCTTTGGTAAAAAGAACAGTGCAAGTATACATGCAGCAGTTTCTGGGGATAGAGAGGATTTCTCAACCTGTGACACACACAAGGAGCACAATGTCAAAAGTTTGGCTGCTCATCCATTATGTTTTAATGGAGCTTGTGATGTTAGGAAATTAGCATTTTTCTTTTAAGAGGAATTAACTATTTTAAAAGACCAGATAGTAAATATTTTATTTTAGACTTTCTGATCTACTTTTGATGAAGTAACTCAACTTACTACTTTGTATGAAAACAGCTACACTGAAAAATGAATGAGCATGTATGTATTATAAAATTTCATTTATCAAAATACATGACAAAGGGCTGAGAGATGTCTCAGTTGGAAGGACCTGAGTTTGATCCTTAGAACCGTGTCGATGCCTGGTGTGGTAGTGTGAGTCGGTAGTCCCAGCACCAGGCAGGTGGAAACAGGAGATCCCGGAGGTTCATACTCACCTAATTAGTGAGCTCCAGACCAGTAAGAGACACCTTGTCTCAAATAGAGTGGATAGCATTTATTCCTGAGGATGATGCCCAAAGTTGTCCTTTGGACTCACATGCTCCTGCACACATATTGACATCCATGTTAAAAAAAAATAAAAACAGAAAAGAAGCAGATTTAGCTTATGGATAGCAGGTAATAGTTTGTCAACCCATACTTCTGAGGAAATTTGTATTTGATATTCTTTAAAGAATGGTCAAAACTCCTGATAGTATGCCAGTTACATGTAAATTAATATGATCTGTTCCTATATGGAAGAATTTTTTTTTATTATTGAAAAATTAGGAGGGACTCCTTAGGTAAGAGCACTAGTATAAGGACCTGAGTTCTGTCCCCAGCACTACAAGTTGTGCATGGCCTATAACCCCAGTGCTGAAGGAAGCGGAGATAGTAGGATTACTGGGGCTCCCTGATCAGCCAGCCTAACTGAAAAATGTGAAGTTGTCCAGGTTCAGAGAGAGACTCTGTCTCAGGAAAATAAGAATGAAGAATAATAGAGGACATTGGCATCCTCTGGCTCCTGTACACCTGTACAGACTGCATGCATTGTACACATCCATTCAGATGCCATATGCACCAAAAACATTTAGTTTTGTTACAATTTTACATTTTACAACACTGCACCTTGCATTTATTGTGGCTTTAACAAGTTTAAAGTAGCAAAGAATGACATTGTACAAGTGTGTGTGTGTGTATATATATATTTTCAGTCAGCATTCTAGTTGCTACGCCAAAAGAACCCAAACAAAAGCGGCTTGTGGAGGAATGGGTTTATTAGGCTTACAGACTCGAGGAGAGACTCTATCCTGGCAGGGAGAACGATGGCATAAGCAGAGGGGTGGAAATCACCTCTGCCACAGCACTGCAAACAGTAGCAGGAAGGTGTGCCAAACACTGGCAAGGGGAAGCTGGCTTATAATCCCCAAAAGCCCGCCCCCAACAACATAGCTTCATTGTGGTTGTAAAATCCAAACAGCTATCAGCTGAGGACCAATTACCCAGAACACATTCATTTGTCACATTCATTTGTTTGTGGGGAACACCTGGATCAAACCATGACACACACACACACACACACACACACACACACACACACACATTTATCTTTGCTATTTCTAAACCTATGAGATTTTTTCAAATTCAAAGTATCCTGTATAAAACTGATATAGCTATTCACAAAATACATATTTACTGTTGAGGCTATTTACAAAAATACATATTTATGGGTATGTGTGAATCATTTTTCTTAGTGGTTTTGATTGGGACACACACGAGCAATATTTGGTAAAAGCTAGTACAGCATTAATATTTTGGTTATTATTTTCTGCTTATTCCTTGATTAAGCATGGATAAAAATACGTGATTTAGCTTTAGGTTGAGTAACACTGAAATATTTAACCTAAACAAACAAACAGAAAATAAAACCCTTTAATATTGTTAGTTTATCCATGTGGTTTGGGCAAGTCATAAAACATATGGCTTCATTGATAATTATTTGCAACTAGTACTGAATGCGTATTTTATTATCAGTGCATGCTAATTTAAAATATTAAAATCCTGGAACCACTTTTGGTATTATTATTGCAATTTCCTTTGTATCATTTCTGTTTTTCTTCTGGATACATACATAATGCCTTAGTGCTATCTGTGCTTATTTCCAAGGTCACTTATGAAGCACATAAGGAATACCTGGCCAAGATGTATGAAGAATATCAAAGACAAGAGGAGGAAAACATTAAGAAGGGAAAGAAAGGCAATGTGAGTACCATCTCTGGTCTCTCATCACAGACAGCCGGAGCCAAAGGAGGAATGGAAATCCGAGAGATAGAAGATCTCTCCCAAAGCCAGAGTCCAGAGAGTGAGACCGATTACCCGGTCAGCACAGATACGCGGGACCTCCTCATGTCAACCAAAGTGTCAGATGATATTCTTGGGAATCCAGATAGACCTGGAAGTGGGGTCCATGTGGAAGTCCATGATCTTCTAGTTGACATAAAAGCTGAGAAAGTGGAAGCAACAGAAGTTAAGCTTGATGACATGGATTTGTCCCCAGAGACTTTAGTGGGAGGTGAGAATGGCGCCCTTGTGGAGGTGGAATCCTTACTGGACAATGTGTACAGTGCTGCTGTTGAGAAACTCCAGAACAACGTGCACGGGAGCGTGGGGATCATTAAGAAAAACGAGGAGAAGGACAACGGGCCGTTGATAACACTAGCAGATGAGAAGGAGGAACTGCCCAGTAGTAGTACAGCATTCCTCTTTGATAAGATACCCAAACAGGAGGAAAAGCTCCTTCCAGAACTTTCTAGCAATCATATGATCCCGAACATTCAGGACACACAGGTGCATCTTGGTGTCAGTGACGACCTTGGACTGCTTGCTCACATGGCTGCAAGTGTGGACTTGGCCTGTACAGCAAGTATAATGGAAGAGAAAGAGTTCAAGATCCACACAACCTCAGATGGGATGAGCAGCATTTCTGAAAGAGACTTAGCCCCATCCACCAAGGGGTTAGAATATGCTGAAATGACTGCCACCACGCTGGAAACCGAGTCTTCGGGTAGCAAAATTGTACCAAATATAGACGCAGGAAGTATAATTTCAGATACTGAGAGATCCGACGATGGCAAAGAATCAGGAAAGGAAATCCGAAAAATCCAGACTACTACTACGACACAAGTAAGCTGTCTCCCATGAGATAAACCAAGTGCGCCACCACACTGGTTAGGTGAATAGCTACTCTCTAGACTTGAGTCATGTGGTGGCTTAGGTCCCTAAAGTTAAAATGATCCGAATTATATTTCCAATTCTGCCAGAATTTTCTGTGTAACTTTGCTCAACTTCTCTAGGCTATAGCTCCTCATACTGTACAATACAAAACATTGTACTAGATGAAATGTGACCTTTAAGACCTCTACCAGCTCTAGCATTATGACTCTGTGACTACTTTGACCCTTTTTGTACTTGAGGTCTTCATTCTGAATGCTTGATTACCTTGAACCTTTTAGCTCCAGGCCCAACCCTGTTCTGTGGATTATAGCAAAGAGGACTTGCAGCCCAGATTGGACTGATCAGTGAAGGGAAGGGACAAGGGAGCTGGTATTTATCAAGTGCCGACTATGTGCCAGGCACTGTGCTAGATGTTTTCAAATTTAATCCTCACAACAACCCTGTGAGGTAGGTAATGTGGCTGAGAATGTGGCAATTTGAATTTTCTTTACAACTACACAGATAGGAATTTATTTTATATCTCATGAAAACAAAGGGCATTGAAGATGACTAGGCCACAAAAGTAGAAAATGTCAGTGCTGCCATTCTGGTCACTCCATAGCCAAGCATGACACTTTTGAAATAGATTCAAATTGTGACTGCTTCTTCATTTTTGGATGACTGAATAATACCTTATTTGTTAAGAGTTTAAGACATCATAATAATATTTTTACTTTTAGTTTTATGGGGTTGGTTACCCTTTGGTTTTCTACTTGCCTTTTTAATTTCATTGATGGTAAATTTACATCTTTCCGTGCCAATTTTATTTTAAAGAGAACCATGGCCTCTCGGTGTCTTTGTCCTCTAGGAAAATACTCTGTGATGTATTCCATGTGTGGGAACAGTGTTTGTGTTTTCTTTGTTAACTTCCGATTTCCATTTTGTGGTAGCTGCACTACCACTGTAATTGGCAGAGGATGGGGTATCGAATTAGGGACATATTTACAATAACTGGAAAAATGGAGTACCGCTTCTGGGATGTAGTAATCACTGGGCTTCCTCATGTTTCATTGAGAGTGCCTAGGCCACTTTCTCATGTGTTTTCTAGTGTATTTGTTGTTTTGCAATGAAGTATTGTGAATGAAATGCACTTGAAGTTCACGTGAATCTGCTCAAGTAATAGTTCTCCTGTGCTTATAATTACAGTGAGTGATGACATCTCCAGCGACCCTCATTTCATGACTGCTGTGCCAGCATAAAGGATGGTTAGAGTCTGGGTTTCAGTGTAAACTTTGATGTTAACCTTTCATTGCCTTGCCTAGCTTCTGCAATACTTAAAAATAGACCCTTATATTACTATGCTCTTCAAATTAAAAAATTCCTCTGTAGGGAATTACAGGTTAACATGTGAAAATATTGTAATTTGCTAAAGCCATGTGTAGAAGTTTTACTCACTTTATTATGCTCATTCTTCTTTTTAAAATAAAAAATCAGGCATTTCTTTTTAATTCCAAAAGCTTACCTTTTCTTTGTGTAGGCTGTTCAGGGCCGAGCTATCACCCAGCAAGACCGTGATCTCAGAGTTGATTTAGGATTCCGAGGGATGCCAATGACTGAGGAGCAGCGGCGGCAGTTCAGCCCCGGACCCCGGACTACCATGTTTCGGATTCCGGAGTTTAAGTGGTCCCCCATGCATCAGCGGCTTCTCACTGACCTGCTCTTTGCATTAGAAACAGATGTGCATGTGTGGAGAAGGTACAATATTTTCTTTTTCATAAGACTACTGCCCTTAAAATGAATATTTTTCTTTAGTACATCAACTGATTCATAACTGACATATGGAATAAAATTCACAAATTGAGTTTATTTGAAAACATGAAAATTTTTGATAAGAAGAAATATCTTCATAAAGGTTATAATTCTAGGGCTTACATTACTTAATGTACAGCAATTGGGTCAATTAAAATGTGGAATTTTAAAATATGACATTGCCTGTTTGATCTTAAAATATAACAATAAAGTTTGGTTTGTATTCCATAATTTTACCTTTTTCTGTTAAAATTGATACTTTTAATTACCCATATTCTTTTAAACAGTTTTAAAAGATATACTGCCACAATAAAATTTTCAATCAACCCCATAATATGTATGTTATTGGAGCTCATAAACTGTAAAGAGAAAGAAACCTACATGAAACAAATCATTACCTTTTCTACCTTCAATTTTTTTTCCTAGCAGAAATACAACCCACTTGTTAATCAGGGATGTACCATTCACCCATAGTATGTAATTTATGGCTGTGAGGAATGCATCCTTCACCTTCAGCTCTGTCACAGCCTCGGGACTCTTGTTGGCCTCCCTGTTTTCCTTTTAGGGATCAAGGGGGCTACTTCAGGTAGTCTGGATTAAAAGGGAGGGCTCTATATTCCTTTTACCCTAATGCCTCTTTCTCCTCTCCAACCCACTTAACCTTCTCTCTGTTCAGCTTTTTACTCCTAAAGAAGCACCATAAATTTCTCCCACAGGGCCAAGCAGAATTATATGCTTATTTGTAAATTACCTTTAAAGGAAATGGGATTTTTAATCCATGATGGTCGAGAAACCAGTAACAAAGATGTGGTTGATCTTTCCTGTGGTCAACGTAGCTCAGTACAGAACAAAACCTACAATGTTTTTGCAAGGCTGGTATCATGACTTCTTTAGAAGTTGTCAGTAATATCTACCAAGGGAGTTCTGACCTTTGATCATGTTTAACCAGTTCATTCTGAGTCAAGCCCTAGCTTATACTTTCATTGCTAATGTTGTGACAGCTAATTACCCAGGGCTGGAAACTGAAGAAACTTAAATACCATAAGAGACATTACTGTTACATGAAGATCGATATATATGGATAAAAGAGTGTCATTAAGTAATTCTGATTTTAGTACCCTCAAATGAATGACACTTGTTTTCTTTCCTGGATGCTCATGCAATTTCCCAAACAGAATTGTATGTAATTAAAATCACTTTAAAGATAGAGGTTTCTTTTTAGAACAGGGAAACCTTGAAATTGAAGATGTAGTAGATAATATTTCATAAATTTACAAAGAGAAGATATTGACTTTATGTTGACCAGTGGGTGAGCTCTCTCATTTTTTTCTTTATTCTTTTCTGGTACAAACAGTTCATGACTGGTTCACACCACACTAGAGCATTGTGTTTCTTTGAGCATCGGAACTGAGTGTTTTACAACTGTTCTGCTGACCTGAGTTTCCTGATTCAACAAGTTCTAAAGGGTCACCAGTCTATTTCAATGCTCCTATCATGCCTCTCTGAGGGGAGTAGTGTGCATTTCCATGATGCAGGTAACAGGTAGAGCTACAGTTAGCTGATGCCATACATGGAAACTCCCTAACATGTGAAGTCCACTGGTTTTGCCATTCAACACAAAATGACTTGCAAAAATAAACACTTCTGTTAAATTCATTGTTCTAGTCATGTCAGGAGGATGAGGTCGGAGGATTGCTGAGACTTCCAAGTTTAACCTGGCCCATCTCCATACTAAGTTTAGGTCAACCTAGGCTATAGTATGAGAACTTTTCTCTTAAAAACAAGCAAAAATTACTATATTAGCTTAATACACTTGGACACAAAAACCCAGACTTGTAAGACACAAAATAACCAGACTTAATACAACTGAATACTTTGTGTTGAATACTTTGAGTGACTCATATGTCTTAGAATCTACTTCATGCTGCAGAGATAAATGTTTACTTTTTGATAGTATTGTATATTAACCATAAATAATTATATTTGAAATTTGCCTCTTCTAAATCTTTTAGTACCAACCTTTTTAAGGAAATACTAATTTGCCTTTTATTTTCTATTTTTAGCCATTCTACAAAGTCTGTAATGGATTTTGTTAATAGCAATGAAAACATTATTTTTGTACATAACACAATTCACCTCATTTCCCAAATGGTAGACAACATCATTATTGCTTGTGGAGGAATTTTACCTTTGCTTTCAGCTGCTACATCACCAACTGTAAGTATTTTGTCGCCATCTAGTGGTCCTGTTTAATAACTACATGAATTGTGCATGTTCATACTGTTAGAGTACATACACATAGGTAAATTTCAATAGGTTCTCCTAAGAGAACTTTTCAACCATTTGTTTAGATTTATATTCCTATCTTTCTTATTTCTAAGAATTTGTGTGTTACTCTGATATGTTTGTTTATGGAAATATTTCCCAGAAACTCTGATGAATATTCTTGGGACAGCTATAACTATATATATTGTATATCAAAAATCTGTTAAAATATTTTTGTAACATTTTGTTCAACTTTATTTACTGATTTACTGCTTAAAAATCCAGCCTTAAGCCATGTGGTGGCTTACACATTTAATACCAGCACTTGGGAGGCTGAGGTAGGATCGCCTTGAGCTGGAGGCAAGCCTGGGCGACAGAGTGAGTTCTAGGTTAGTCTGGGCTAGAGGAGCTCCTGCCTCAAAACAAGTGCCAGCAAAATGCTAGTCATGTCTCTGTTTCTTTATGAAATATTTAAATATATTAATGAATAAATTTGGAAAGTATTTATTAATTGTGTATGCCATTTATACATACAGTAGATAAGTGTTAAATTTACCTTCAATTCAGTGCTGGTGACAACTGTAGCTGAGTGGTAGTAGGAACCAAGCTTGTCTTCCAAGCTCCTATCAGAATGGCCTGTTGTGCTTTGCCTAGAGTATTCAAGCGTCTTCCACATTTCTCCATAGACCTCTACACCACATAGGCAGGTTTATCACAGTGACAATTCCTTCCTGGTATGAATTTCTGTTTTACCTTCTCATTGCTGGGACAAAATACCTAACAACAGAGGAAGGGTTTATTTCATTTTACAGTTTACAGTTATAGTCCATCATGGTGGGGAAGGCAGGGAGGCAGGAGTTAGAAGCAACTGGTTGATTCAGTCCACAGTAACAAAGCAGAGAGAGAGAGAGAGAGAGAGAGAGAGAGAGAGAGAGAGAGAGAGAGAGAGAACAACTGGTGCTCAACTACTTTCTCCTTTTAATCTAGTCTAAGACTCCAGTGGTATAATGGTGCTGTGAAGGTGGGTATTCCCACCTCAGCTGATACACTCTAGATAATTCTTTGAAGGCATGACCCAAGGCTAACCTAATCTAGATAATCCCTCCAGGGGCTCACAGTCTAATTTAATCTAGAGCCACCCTCCTCTTTGTCTTTAGCTTGTAGACTTTAAAGTCTCAATTTTCCATGAGGCAGTTTTCTTCATCATGTAAATTTTATATTGTAAAAATTATCATTTGTTACCAAGAAATTTTTAAAAGATCACATTAAAATTTACTTTCCAGCATATTGGATGTTTTAACATTTTATGCAAAACAAAAATATACATATGTAAACTAGTTTAGCATTAAGCTATTACAATTTATAGAGGTTTGAAACATATTACTAATATCCTTCTGATTTCATCTAAAAATGTCTCTTGATTTAGAAAAAATATATTAATACAATAAGTTATAAACATGATTCATATCACCCAATTTAGCTTGTATTTAAAATAATGTGAAATAAAGATACTAGCACTTTTAAAATTAACTCCCAAAAAGATTATTTATGCAACTTTTTGTGCTGTTATCAGCAGACTTGGAAGTTGTTTTCACTGCAGATTTTTGTTGTCTTTGTCTTTTGTTATGTTGGTTCAGATTATATCTATGCTTGTACATTGGTTTCATTGTACAGCATTCTTTTTTTTTTTTTACTTCTTTGCTAAATTTTCTTAAAAAACATCTAGAACCTTTCTTCTATCATATATACTAGCTACTTAGTATCATTGTCTTTTTGTTACTGGATTGTATAATAGTCTAAAGTCATAATAAAAAAAGGAAGGAAGAGGTTGGATAAAGGAAGAAATTAGGGGTAATGGCTCAGTGGATAATGAACTTGTCACACAGCAGAAGGACCTGAGTCAGATGACCAGAACTGTCATGAAGCTAGACACCGCAGCACACATCTGTAAGCCCAGCTCTTCTGTGTTGACATGGAAGCCAGGGACAGGAGAATTTCCATAATTTTGTGGGCCAGCTCACTTGTGGCTCATAGCAGTGAACAAGAGATCCTATGTTGAACAAGTTGGAAGGCAAAGACAGACACCCAACATTGTTCTCTGACCTCCACACAACAGTGGTATGCACATGCCTTAACTTACATACATGAACACAACACATAGACACATGAACACACATTTACACATCACACACACAAAGATGAAAGAAAGAAGAAGGAAATTAGAACTGAAAACATGGACCTTTAAACTGATATAAGATGCAAATAGATAAAAAATTTTAGAAGGAATAAGAGAAAAAGGAGACATTAACAACATAAACTACCAAAGGAATATATTATCTAAATACATTAGAATCTCAATTCTCGATTTATGAAGACAAACACTTGTTTGAGTATTCTCATTTTGATTAAATATATGAAATTTTCAAATTTCTCATATGTTCTGTGAAGCTTTGCATTTTATGAATAATTGAGTGGTAATGGCTGACAGTAATTTGCAAACTCTTTCTTTGTGTGGCCAGATGGTATCTGTTTTAGGTTTGGTGGATCACCTGGTGTCCATGGCCTACATTCAACTCTATGTAAACAAGAGGAACATGTGTATTTCAGTAAAATTTAACTTTGGAGAACAGGTGGATGAGTCATATGCTTAGGCTATATAGATTGCTGACCATTGAAATAGAACAAATGCTACATATGAAGTAAGAATGTCACAGGGATTTATAGAAAAGTTTTAGTACTTATTACTATTTGAATACCCAGTAGTTAGGAATTTCTTGTTTGTGAAACAAGAACTTGAATTTGACTTTTTAAAATTAAGTTTAACTTAAAAAAAATACTTACTGAATATTGTAGTCATCTCTTAGAGAATATGCAACTTTTCAATCTAGATCTGTCATTCTTTGTCATTCGATATTTGTGATTTGAACTGTATTGATTATGAGAAGACTGTAATGCAAAGTACTTTTTGTAGTTTCCCATTTTAAAAGTAACAGCCTAAGGCTCAACCCAGACATGTCATTTTTATTTCTCAGGATGTTAGACACACATGATTGGCTGCTTTTCACAAACTTGTTTTTCAGTATCAGTGACGCTCAGATTTAACTCCTTGAAAGTATTTTTGGGCTTTTTTTGCAGTTACTTTTTTGTTGCTAGCACAAAGCACCCAACCCAAAGCAGCTGATGTAAGGAAGGTTGTTTATTTTGCCTTATAGTCTCAAGGAGAAGCTCCATGATGGCAGGGGAAAGGATGCCAAGAGCAGAGGCTGGATATCACCTCTGCCACAGTAACATGAGAGTGAGCCGAACATGGGCAAGGAGGAAGCTGGATATAACAACCCTATATGTACCCCCAGCAACACCCCTCCCTCAGCAAAGCTCTAGTTCCCAAATTGCTACCATCTGGGGACCTAGCATTCAGAACACACGAGTTTATGGGACACCTAATTCAAACCACCACATTCTGCCCCTGGTCCCCATAAAATGATGAGCTTCCATGATGTACAATACAAAGCCTTCAGTGCAACTTTAAAAGTCCCTAGTTTTTAGCAATCTCGATACTGTTCAAACATCCCCATAGCCCAACATCTCTTAACCTGTAAAACCAAAATAACATAATGTCACAGAATAAAACATTCACACATAAAAGATGGTATGGACATAGCAAGGAAAGAACCAGTATAAGATCTAAAATAAATAAGACAAACATCAAGTTTCAAGTCTGACATCTATAACCAGTGATGAAATGTCTGAATTGCCAATTCTGCCCCTCCAGGCAGGTTGCTCACAGCCCAGGGAAAACTCCATTCTGAGCCAGCAGCTCTCTTTGGCAGCCATTCAGTCTACACTGCCAACCATGGTTCATCTATGCATGTCTCCAGTGATTCCCCAACTCAGGCTTTCCAAAAAGCCTGCTTCCAATCACCTAGTGGACATTTCCAAAAGAACAAACCGTATTGCAAATCTAGTGACCCTCTCTTCCTGCATTTGTTGTACTCTCATAGTTCCAGGTGGACTATCAAATATGTTAATCCAGTGGGGGAATGCAGCCAGATTTTAAGAATAGGGCATTCCTTCAGCATTCTTTCTGCTATTTCATTGCAAAATAGCTGGCCCAGTCTCAATGGCTGTCATCTCACACATACTTGCAGCTGAATGGGCACTGTCTGTAGCCTGAAGCTTTTTTTTTTTTTCTGTTTCAAATACTGCTCACACCAGTAAATTTCTATGCAATGGAACCTTGTGCAAGTTTTCAGGAAGCAAGAAAAATGCAATAAGCCATTCATACAAACTGCTCTAGCCCATTTTAGCAAAAGTCTTTCTTCCCCTCATAAGTTAGACCTCACAATCAATAGTTCTTACTGCATTTAGGTCTTTCAACTCTGACTAGAATGGACTATAAATTTCTGCCTTCAGCACTGTTAGGCCAAGGTGTCAAACCCTTGTACATTCCTCCCGTAAATCAATCTCAAAAGGCCAAAAGCCACAGTCAGGTTTCTAGCAGCTCTATCCCACCAATTTTCTGTTGCTGTTTTCTTCACATTGCTGACTGAAAGCACAGGACCAGAAGCAGTTGACTCAAGGGGAAGTGCCATGATAGAAGGGGAAAGGATGGCATGGGCCAAGGCTGGACATCACCTCTCTTACTGCAGGTGGACCTCTGAAACATGAGAATGAATTGAGCACTGGCAAGGAGGGACAGGCTCTGACACCTTTAAGCCAGCCCCCAACGGTCCTTCCCAGCAAGGCTAGCATTCAGAACACATGAGTTTATGGTGCCATCTAATTCACACCACCAGAACCTTATCAGAAGATGTGTTTTAATATGGTTTTAATACTGCTTTTTAGGCATGACCTCAACTCTAGTTTCTTTTCTTGCTAAAATGAATTAATTCATATTTAACCCACAAGGATTTCATGAAAATTGGTACGTGATACATGTAAAGCATACAAGATGTGGAATCCTCCTAGTTTATTTCTTTTTAATATTTTTTTTCCAAGTTGGGGGGGAGGTAGAGATAGAATGGGTATATTAGGGCTTCTAGTTGCTACAAATGAACTCCAGATTCATGTACCACTTCTTGCATCTGGCTTTATTTGGGTACTAGGGAATCAAACCCAGGTCGTTAGGCTTTGCATGCAGCAACTTAACCTCTGAGCCATCTCTCCAGTTACCCAATTTTTTTCTTGAGCTCCTTTTGGAACAATTTAACCTCTTTTCAGATACGTTTGTCTAATGAAAGAATAGTCTTTTCAATTCATAAAATACCTTTCATATTCAAAACTCTGAATTTAAAACATTTGAGATAAATATTGTTAGTGATAGGATATATATGTATGTATATATATGTGTGTGTATATATATATATATATATATATATATATATATATATATATATATATACACCATTGCCATGGGATTGACTGTCAAAGTGGTCTGTTTCTCCTGGGAACAGTAGATGGATACAACAGCATATACAGGGGATAGTATTTGTTTATTGCTTTTCCTTTATCCTTTTTCTGGGAGAAAATCTGGACTTGTTTAGATTAATGTTACTTACTATAAGGTAGTTTAATATAGACTTGGGGAACAGAAATGCCTGGATAGATGTACGTTGTTTATATTGACAGTGATCAGTCTGAAGAAACTGAACTCTGTCTCTTAAATTATTTAAAACTCCTGTGTCAGAAAAAAAAATTTAAATAGGATTTTCCTTTTTACATAAAGGATCTTATGTGATGAGTGTGTATGTGTATATTTGTGTGTGTTTTATATGCAAATATGTGTGCAGATGTGTGTACTACGAGCACATGTGGATAGAAACCAGAGGAGAACATAGGGTTATACATATGTCTGACCAGGCTGGCTTTTTATGTGGGTGTTAGGGATCCAAGTCAGGTCCTTCCTCATACTTTTACAGTGAGTGATCTTACCTACTGAGCTATCTTCCTAGTTACCAAATAGTTTTAAATTTCTAAATTAAACCAATAGATTTAACTTTAATACTCAGGATAAAGTTGGACAACTCAGTATGCAGTTTGATAGGTGCTTGATTGTAGAAGGAATATTATTTTTGTTGTAGTGTTTCCTAGTTGGTTCAGTCCTCTCCTTTCTTCCCTACCACATTATTTTCATGTCGCTTGCGAATGAAAGCAGAGAATCAAAGGAAAAGATGGAGGAAAAAGAGAATGTGGGCCAAGCACACATTCCCCCCACTGGTTCTGTAGCAGTGACTGCATCCAGAACATGGAATGCTTGCAGTCTAAATCAGTGCCAAATATGGTTGAATTCCCTCTGTCCTAGAAAAATAGAGATTGACATTGCGGGTTCTCCAAACAATTGTATAACCATAAGGAGAGTAGCATTTCTTCCATGTCCAAAAATGATACAGAATATAGATTTGAAAGATTATACTGTTATTTTTCCTCTTGCTTATCATGGCATGTATTGTACATTGGTAGGCTCAGCATGCTTTTATGTGTTCCACGTGGATGTACCATGAAAATATTTCAAAGTTGTATTTACACATATTTATTGTAAAAATATATGAATTAAAAAGTTGGTGTCTATTGTGAAATTCCTTCTATTTTTTATTGTATGAACATAATTCTTTAGGTCAGTACCTTAACCGCTGAGCAATCTCTCCAGTCTCCAGAATTCTTTTAGTAACACTTGGAAACCTAGTATAACATCCAACAATACATACCTGAGGCTTTACTTAGTGATCTCTTCTGTCACACAGAGTTGTTTTCAAGTTGTTTCTAATAGCATAAACATTTGACTCAATGTCTGAGGAAACAAATTTTATAATGATTTCCTTACAGAAAAATCTAAAAGTTTGGTATAAGTAATATCCTTAATATATTTATGTGTAAATTAATACTGAATTAGGGCTTTTGCAGTCTAAAAATTTGTTGTTAGTCATTTATTAGAAAAAGATTTGTTCTATAAAATAGAGTACGCACTGTTTATAATGTTTACCATACTTACATGTATATTAACTTGATCAGAGTTAATGAAATAAATGTAAAGTTACATATGTGATATTTAATCATGTTTTATAAAATAATATCACTTCTGAGAATTTTGTTTTGAATAAAATAGTCAAATATAATTTTAAAATATATTATTTTCTGTTTCAATTTTACATGTATTTTCATTTAATTTTAACAATTTTCTTTTTCTTGTACTTTTTTTGGTCTGTTGTCTGTTTTGTCTAATGCATGTCCAGGGTTCTAAGGTTAGTATTACCTCCATAGTAATTTTTAGGTTTTCAGTTTTAAATTTTATTTTACTTATGAAATTTTTGACTTGGTTAATTTTTGAGTTTTCATATCATCTAACATCAGGCATACCTTTAATATATATTTTAAAGATTCTTTAAGAAGTTTATTTTCCAAATGTATTGAAGAATTAGTTTTATTACTTAAAATAACAACTATCATAAAATTATAAATCTAATAGTTATGTAGTCATATATATGTATGAATGATAAGTTTTCAACTGGTTCCAATGAAAAACGCAGAATGAGATATAGGTTAAAATTTAATGATAGTTTTATTTAATGCTCTTTATGTTTAAATCCTGTCATAAAATGTTTTTAATATCTGTGTCTATACATTATTTTGTATAGAACATATTTTTCCTATATTACTTTTCATGTTAAGAATATCTTTTATGTTTTTATTTTTGTTTGTCAGATTATATGGACAATTTAGCAGTCATGTGAATTTTTTTGTTTAAAATTCACTCATTTGAAAAAGAAGGCTTATTTTGAGGGTTAGATTATTAGACTCAAATTTGAAAATAAATTATTGACTAATAAAGTGAGGTAGACCTCTCAGTTGTAGTAATTCAATATGAAGCATTTCTTTGAGAATACATCTCCAGATCTACTTAATTATAATTTTTTTAAATGATGCTCATGTTTGGTTGATCTAAGCAAAGGCCACATCTTTCATTCAATTATAAAACATCTGAAAACAAATCTAAATTGAAGTTTTTTATTTTTATTATACAGTCAGATTTAAATTTTTAATATTATGTTAATTCTTTATAGGAAATCACTCTGTATGTACATGAAGTATGAGTAAATGAGCACTCTGCATTGTGATTTGTTTAGAATGCTGGTATGAGCAATGCCAGAGTTAATTAGGAGCATAAACCTGCTTTCCACACACCCATTGAATATTTGAATCTTCATTTAGTTAACTGATGTGATAAGTCATTATGGATACTGTGCCTACTTTCATAAAGTTTGAACTTTAGTACTTTAGTACTTTTATTTATAAAATCTTTCTTTTCTTTGTTCCTTCTGGCACAAAGAAATGTATTCTAGTTATAAGAAACCAAAAATCGTTAAAATGTTACATATTAAGTATGTGATGAAAAATAAATGTCATTTCTTATAAACTTACAAAGCTATACATTTTAATAAACAATGCTTTGCTATATTCTTTCTGAAAGCAGGAAATTACATCTTCCCAAACAATATTTTAGTGAAAGTATAGCTTTCCACCAAAGATGCTATAGGAATCTTGAATGGCTATAGAAATTAAACACCCTCTTGATCACTTTTACCTAGTATTAGTGAACATATGAAGGGCTGGAGGTTTTAGCTTCTTATTAAAACCTGGATAGGAAGTTAGTGTACATGCTAACTTAGCAGCCACCTCATTTTGATACCAATAAAATCACCATGTATTTTTCCCATTATTCATTTCATACATAGATAAGAAAAGCACATATTTTTGTAAATTGGAGTAAAGATTTCAAGAAGGAAAGGCCAATTGTTTACATCTTTGTAAATTAATTAAATTAATATAAGTAGATACATTAGTTATATTTTAGAGACGTTAACTTATACTTTAGTGGTTATTAATAAATGTATTTGTGAAAACATAGTGAGTCTTTTAGGTAACTAATGTCATTCAAAATTATTTGAATTTAAATGAAGCTTTTCCTTTATTCAAGAATAGTTGATAAGGAGATTAATTTGACGTAGTCTGGTGATATATTAAGTTATCATTAACATTATATATTAACTAAACTTTCTAACCTTCTGTTCACCTGAAGTATGTGTTGTATATATTATATTTCCAAATTTTAAACAAGGTTTAAATCTACTTTTTTAAAGACGGAATTGGAGAACATTGAAGTGACGCAAGGCATGTCTGCAGAGACAGCAGTAACTTTCCTCAGCCGACTCATGGCCATGGTCGATGTACTGGTGTTTGCCAGCTCGCTGAATTTTAGTGAGATTGAAGCTGAAAAAAACATGTCTTCTGGGGGCTTAATGCGACAGTGCCTACGTTTGGGTAAGTCTGTGCAGGATTCCAGTGCACAGTAAATAATTAAGATTACTTATCTGTGGCTCTGAGGTACAGAAAGTATGAGTTAGTGGTTATGTAAAATAGTGGTGGTTTGTCATTTCCACATAAGAACTTGTATCTTCACATTGGTGGTTGCATGGAGTTGGTCACTGTTAATCTTTATTCCTTGCAGTATAGTCCAACAAGCTTTTCTTAGAATTCCAGGTGATTCTTAGAAGGCAGATTTATTTACACCATTTTGAGCTTTAAGGCTAGCAGAAAGCTGCTGTTTAGATCTTAGAGCAACTCAGGACTAGAGAGTGAAAAGCAGGTAACAAGGAGAGTTCATATGTGCTGGACTGCTTCTCCTACCCACCCCTGTCATTTCAAAGACCATGTATGAGATATAGGAGAAGTTGTTTCTTTTGTTTTGTTTTGGAGACATGGTCTTTTGATGTAGCCAAGCTTGAAATACTCTTGCCTCAGGAGCACACTGAGTATTGATTGGGTTTATAGCTGTGTTGCCAGGCCTAGCTGATTGTTGATGAGTCATGGAAGGAACTAGGTCTTTGATAAAGAATGGTGTAAAGAAACCTACTACTTTGTATGTATTTGAAATAGACAAACTGAGAGACAATCACATTGGCATCCAAGAGTGTGGGTGATTTTACTGTAGCCCATCATGAACATTTTTAGTGATGATTAGTACACTTAAATATGGTAGACTGCTTTCAAATGATTTATTATCTGGAAACAAACATTAACTTATTTTGAGCTTTTATTTCTAATTTTATTAAACAATCTTACTGCTGATTTTATTTTTATCCCTATAGTACCTAGCAGATTGTTTTATCAACTATAAAAACATAAGTGGATAATAAAACATTTTATAAGTGAATAATAAAGGAGACCATTATGTATCACCTATTATGTATATGCTATTCACTCTTCTAAGTATTTTACATAAACTAATTAAATCTCACAACAGCCCTCTCAGACAGTTTTTCTGTTGATCCTAATTTTACATTTGAGGAAACTGAGTTACAGGTAGTTTAAGCAGCTAACTCTAGATCCCACAGCTTATAAATGACAGATCAGTTTGCAAGCTCACAGGGTCTGATTCCAAAATCTGAACTTTTGGACTGAGGATGTGGGCACTGAAGCAGCCCTTGCTAAGAACATGAAAGATCCTGACTCTGACTTCAGTACCTCTACTACCAAAATAATAATAATAATAATATAATAATAATAATACAGAGAGTGGGAAAGGGAGAGATGGGGAGGGAGAGAGGGGCAGAGAGAAGGCAGGCAAGGGGGAAGGAGGAAGAAAAGAAGAAAGGAAGGTCAGTTAACTCACTCTAGGGCAAAGATCTATGCTTTGGAGTATAAAAAATGTAGGAAACATTATTGTTTCCTAAAATAAATTAGTGTATTCATTGCCATCAACAAAGCTCACAGACCTACTCACAATGAAGGGAGATATTGGGACTTGTAGAACCAATTATGTCTGAAACAGGAAGTTGTGATCAGCATAGTTACCAAGATATTCAAATTAAGGGCAAAAGCCTTATTACTAGACATTTTAAAGTCGGATATGAATTTATATGAATTTTAAGTTGTTAAAAATTTTATTAATGCTATTTAGAATTGTGAAGGATAGAGGGCTATGGAGTTAGGAAAGATATTTTTGGAGCTTCAAAGGCCTGGTAATATTCTGTTTCATTTGCTCACCAGGAGTACATGAATATTTTATTTAATATAGTATATATTTTAATGTATCATGCTTTGATATTTTGTAATTATACACTTATCTAATTGATTTTTAAAATAATGATGAATGGAGGCAATGATATGGAAAAATAATTTACAACATTTTTCAATACAACAATGTCAACTTTATTAATTTTTAAAAATTCTTAATAGTTTGTTGTGTAGCTGTTAGAAACTGTTTAGAGTGTCGGCAGAGACAGAGAGACAGAGGAAACAAATCTTCCCTTGGAAGCAGTAAACCTCAGGAAGTTCCCCAAAGTGTGACTGCCACTGCTGCATCCAAGGTAAGTAATCACTTTCCATGTTCAAAGAAACTTGCTTTCACTGTGGAGAGCAAGGCTGGTGGCTATAATCAGATAGCACTGGGTGGTGCTGGCTTTTCTGCTTCAACGTTATCTAACCTCTTTAAGATTTGCATATGTCTGTTACTGAATGAGGATTCTTATAATTTCTGTATCATAGGGTTCTTTTAAGAATTATGCCAGTACATTAAAATGTTTTAATTTCTGTTTTTAATTATACTTTTTTAGTTTAATGTGTAAACGATGCACTTTTTAAATGATAAGCTTTTGGTGATACACATTTAATAGTCAAAGTTTTTTTGAATGTCCTTCAAATGCATGAGCAATGTAGAATATTCTAGATATGCTAGTAATTCTCATAAATTAACTGCATATTCTGTTTGACATTTGGCATCACATGTAGTTGTGGTCACATGACTTCTACGCTTGCTTCCCAGCTGCAGCATTGCATGTATCTTTTCTTTGTTTACAATATTCTTTGCACATAGTAGACTTCATTCAGTCCATGTAATGTTATCTTTAGCTTCCTATACTTTTATATCATTTCCTTTATGTTAAATGCTTAGCCTTACATTGCTTCCTCATTTTTCTGACTTCCTTACTTTCAAAAACCCATTCACTACACTGTAATTAAATGTTTGATATTGGTACAGTAATATTTTGTCCAGTAGGTAAAGGTATGAGTTAGAGGCTTACATGACATTCTAATTTACAGTGTTCCAGCAAAACAATCAGACATTTACCATGCCTATGTATGTATTTACAGTTTTATAGCCTCTTTTTCATATCTATTAGGAAAGCAATAATTTTATGAAGTATTATTGCTAACTGACTCTCTGGTGCTCTCCACTGCTTGAGACATTATTAACTTCTCTGCAGTCTGTGTCATACGTATTTTTAGACTAGTGGACATCCAGATACTTGGGGCAGGGACCAGATCTCTGCACCTTTGTGCCCTGAGCACTTGGAGCACTATGAGTTTTAAACAGAGACAGTTTAACCAACTACTTTATTGTGAGCTGGCCAGATGTCCTTGTCTCTTGTGTATTAGTTTTCCAGTCTCCTTTTAGGTAAAGGCAAATCCTAATTTATATGACAGCTTTATTCATTAAATACTAATACATTGTATTAATTTCTGGGATGCAGTAAGCATTTGATTAATTCTGATTCCTTTCCCTTTTCTTTTAAATGCATAAATAAATTAGTGTTTTTGAGCTTATATTTTATAATGAATAAATAACAGTAGATAGGAAGCATTTCAAGATTTTCAAACCAAGTGTGGCTTTGACTGTACAATATGGATGGAAAAGCCAATGAGAAAGAAGCTTGTACTATTTCGTTGGAATAGTGAGCATGTTTCTTGCAAGAAGCTTGGCAGTGAAAATGTGGAATAGTATTGAAAGTTGTAATATCAGGGTTGGACGTCATTGCAGAACACTGTAGTAGAGACCAGAGTAGTGGATGTATTTTCCATCCCTCTGTTCTGTGGCACTTCCATATATAATTCAGAGTTTATTTTTTCACTCAAGAGAAAGAATCCTCTGGCAAAAATCTGTGTGGAGTTACTCAAGTACCATACTTTCATGGAGCCCTGCTTTTAGACAATGAAAACAGGAGCCTTAATCCAACTTTTTAAATCACATTAAAACATTTTAAACTCTTTAATCACAAAAAATTGTCTTTTTAATTAGATTATGATAATCGTTGTAAAATGATGCATAAGTTAAAACATTTCCAGCTTTTTCTATGTATGCTGTAAATGTTTACATAAATTTTATGTTATATATTATAATCATCTTGTGATAAATATACTAGGGTATTGGTTAGATGATTTGGCTAAATTTTGGTGATTTTGAAATTTCACATAAAGGGGCTGGAGAGATGGATCAGTGTTTAAGATGCTTGCCTGAAATTTCACATAAAGTAACAGTGTCGATAAATATAGGGATTGTACTGGAAATCAAATTTCTAGCAGCCTTCAAAATACTGTGCTCTTTTTCCTGTACCACATGGCAAAGGCACCCCACATATTCATTGAGGAGTGAAATAGCACACTTGATATCTATGAGAAGCACAAGTAGAGGTCTAGTCTTCTCTCATGTCAGTACTGAGCACATACCTGTTATATGCAAAAGTTACATTTTGTATTTTACATACATACACAGTCAAATGTATTCCACCGGATGGTTGGCACATGATATAAGCAAAAATGTCCTAGATTGGGTTTCAGAGAATTTGACTCACTCACTGATGTATAGTGCATTATCTAAAATCTGTACTTTTTTGCTTCAACTAGAAAAATCTTCATTGTTAATATGCTTAATTGGCTTTGACTGAAGTTTTAGAACTTACCTTATAGATCGTGAAGTGATTATATAGTAATGTTATAATGCCATATCTTATAAAAGCATAATGGATAAATAAATTCAGAGAAAGGAAGACATTTATTAACTGTAAGCAAGAAAAGTGAAGCTTCTGAAAATTTTAGTAACAAGTACAAGTTCAGACAGCAGAGACTTGAGCTCGGATCTCTGAAGTGCAAGATTCATCTTTTGCTACACAACCTTACCTACCGTCATGAGACCAGAGTGGTCTCTGTACTGCTGAAGGACAAGAACCTGAGAAATGACGCAGACAGAAGGGACTCCATTTGTTGGAGCACTGTGTTCAGTAAGTGTTAACTCAGTGAAGAGAGGCCAGTGCAGACTAGGTTGAAAATTATAATAAATGGTTCTTCTAAGGAAGTTTCCAGAATATGATATTTCTTCACAACTATCTTTTATTTTCAAGACTCCCTTAGAAAATGTTCCTGGTAACCTTTCTCCTATTAAGGATCCGGACAGACTTCTTCAGGATGTCGACATCAATCGCCTTCGTGCAGTTGTCTTTCGGGACGTGGTAAGTTGTATCTGCTTGGCTAATGATGTGTGTGTGTGTGGGGGGACTTCTACTGTAATTTGTGCCAAATAGTGTGAATTTTATAAGGAACTGCATAGCAATATTGAATGCCTTGGTGTCTGGATTTTTGCATACTTATGATTGTAAGTTGGTTGAGCCTTAGTTTTCTCTTAAAGCTAATATATTTGACTTTTAAAAAATTGATATAAAATTTTGATAATTTTTTAAATTCCAAGATCAGAACCCTAAAACAATATAATTCACTTTATCTTACATTACCTGCTCCTCTCTTATATTTCTTACACCATCTCCAGGTACTGAATGTTTTGTTATTATCAGTGTTTCTTGTATTGTGGATAATAAAATGAACTTATTGGGAATGAATGACCATTACGTTTTGGAGAGATTTTTTTCCTTAAAGAATCTATATTTCATATATGCGGATATTAGGAATTTGAATTAGAAAGATGGTTTAATAAAATTTCAGGAAAAATACTGCTATTGGAGGTTTTCATGTTTCTCTTCAATCACATGGCCACTCAAGGCAGATCAAAATGGGATTGGCCTCTTCATAAACTGTGTACAAATACGTGCATTATTTTATAGCAAATGCAATCAATAACACTTTTTACTGTAATTGTAATTACCATGCCAAATTCAGGTTTTTCTAAATTTTAGTTAACAATGTAAGAAATATTTAAGGAAGTTTATCTTTAGAATTTTACATAACCTTCAATTAGATGAAGTACTTTGTCCTTTACAATGTGATCAAAGTATATTAAGTCACATGGAAAATCTTACATATCACTGAGGAAATTAATGACGAAAAGAGAAACAGAAAAACAGAGCAGAGAAACAAGCAAATGGTATAAATTGTGAAAAACAAGTCAGCAACATAATGTAAAAATTGTACAACCTATAAACAACAGAATGCAGATTAAAACAAGATTTTTTTTAGTATTATAAAAACTAAAAATTTCAAAAAAAATACTGCCCAGCAATGCAACAGTGAAAGGAGCAATTCTCTGCTAAGTAGAGAGTGCTGTGTAAGTATATATTGGATAAGGTATTCTTTTATTCTTTGCCAGTATGTTTAAAAAAGTGTTTTCAAATACTAAAGATTACGAGCAGCAATTCTATTTACATAACTTGGTGTGGTTGAGTGCTAGGAATCAGGGAGACCCAAATGAACACTGACAAGTCATAAATACCCAACTCTACAACCATTGAGATAATATTTTTAGGGAAATTTAGTGACACAGAAAAGTGAACTAATTTAAAGAACATAATATGTACAGGTACATGAATATAAACACATACATGTACACTGAATGCATTTGTATGTGTGTGTTTAAAACCCTGTGTATACATATACATGAGCACCATTATTAAATAAAAGATAAAATATGTAAGCTTTCTAGAAATGATTATTTCTAGGTATATAGATTTTCACTTTGTATTTTCTTTATACTTCTGTATTACCAAACTTTTATAGGTAAACATATACTGTTTTTATAACTGCTAAATAATAAAGATAGTTTTTAAAAAGGATCAAGCATATAATAGTGTTAAAACCATAAATTAAGAGTATTACCATGACTAGATCGGGGGAAAAATGTTATTATTTTCACTGATCGTTTAAACATTTATAAATGTGAATAAGTCTTCATGAAAAAGGTTTTGTTTAGAAAAACTTAAATTAATTACCATAACATGAATTACCATACATTTTCATCTCCAAAAATATAAATGGGAGGCTTACATTATAGTTAAGTGTCTGACATATTTAAATTGCTACTGAATTTGGATAGATATTATGGTAGATTATGATCATAGATGTTTTGTAAATAGGTTGAGTAAGCAGCAGTGGTTCCCCAGAGAAGGAAACTCTGTCAAGTGCTGTCAGGGTGATCCTTCCAGACATTACCTAGGGGCATTGCTGTGGTCCAGATCCACCTGGGAGCATTGCCTGTGTTCCAGACACCAAGTCTTACTGTTGAGGGTCAAGAGAAAGTATGAGTATGAGGAAAAGCCAAATCCTAACCAGATCTTTCCAAAGCACTCCCTGACTAGAGAGGAATCACCCTTAACACGTCAGCTAGGGCCCAGGTAAGACCACAGAGTAATTGAGGAGATGAACCACCCCCAACACATCAGCTAGAGCCCACGTGAATCCACAGAGAAAGTGAGATGAAACACCCTTAACATCAGCCAGGGCCCGAAGGAATCTACCCCTAACACATCAGCTAGGGCCCAGGGGAATCCACAGAGAAAGGGGAGAGATGAGCGAGAGTGCTGCTTCCACAGCAAGCCTGACAACC
>PVHP010007713.1:0-55745 GCA_004024765.1 Zapus hudsonius | reverse complement strand
TGTTAACCTACACTGATCTCACTCTCCGATGGAGATTGTGTTTGTATCTTTCAGGATGCAGCGAGAGAGCTGGGGCCCATCTAACCCTACCAACCAACCGTAGGCCGATAGCTGAGATTCTGGCAAGAGAGGACCCACCACAGTCATATCGTGGAGGATCCAAATGGAACCCCGCAGAGAATGACGGGATGAACAAGGGGCCCACAGCCACAGCCATTAAATCAACACAGGATAAGCCAGTGAGACAGAATCCAACGATTTCGACACAAAGACCCCTAAGCTCACAACCTTAAAGCAGCCTTAATACTCATCCATCACGACTCAGGGAACTATGCGGAAGAGGGGGCGGAAAGATTGTAAGAGCCATGGTGGAGGAGATTATCCAGAGGCATGGCCAGGAGAACCTGGCTGAATACTAGGCTATCCATGGTCCCCTGTCACAAGGACTGATCCAGACGACCCATGGAGGAGGTTAGCCAGTGGAAGGGGAGGGGAGGGCAGCGGGGAATTGGGGATAACAACTCATTGTTTGCCCACTGAATGTTGTAACTCATTATGGACAATAAATTTTTAAAAAATGTACAAGATGGAAAGAATTATTATTTTGATTATAAAGATCAAAGCAGAAATCAACAAATTGCAAATAAATAAATTAAAAATTTATGAAATGAAGAGCTAGGTCTTAAAAAGATGGCCAAACTGACTAAAAGAGAAAAAAAACAGAGGAGACTCAAATCAACAAGATTAGAATAACCACAACAGGCACCAATGAAATTGGAAGAATTATCAGAACATATTTCAAAGAAACTGTATTCCATGAAATTGGAAAACCTGGAAGAAATTGATGACTTCCTTAGCACATATCACCTTCCCAAACTGAATCCAGAACAGATCTATACTTCCTAAACAAACCTATTGCTGCAAATAAAATTGAGAAAGAAATTTTAAAAATCCCAATAATAAAAAGTCCAGGCCCAGACGGATTCACCACTTCTGTACTCTTTTTTTGAAGTCAGTATTACTCTAAAACCTAAACCAGACAGAGACCCAACAATGATAGAAATTATAAACTACTATTTCTAATAAGCTAAGAAACAAAAATTCTTAATAAAATCCTCACAAACCAAATTCAAATACATGACAAAGGCATAAAATAGGTTTCATCCCAGAGATGCAGAGATAGTTTAACATATGAAAATTGATAAATGTCATTCACCACATAAATAAACTTAAACACAGGGATCACATGACTATTTAAATAGATTCAGAAAAGGCCTTTGAAAAAAATATAACACCCCTTCATGAATAAAACATTAGAGAGACTAAGGATGAACAAAACATATCTCAATATAATAAAGGCTATCCATAATTCACCTTGGGGCCAGATCATACTAAATGGGGAAAAAATTAAAGCATTCACATTAAGATTAGAAAAAGATAGGCATGCCCACTCTCACCATTGCTTTTCAACATAGTTCTTGCAGTCTTAACTCAAGTAATGAGATAAGAAAGACAATCAAAAGGGATACAAATTGGGAAGGAAGAACTCAGACTAACCCCATTTACAGATAACATTATTTTATATATGTGACCCCAAAGATGCCACAAAAATATCTTCTAAAGGTGATAAACTCTTTGATTAAAGTGGCGTGGTAAAAAATCAATACACAAAGATCAGTAGTCTTCTTATAAGCCAAATATAAACATTTGGAGAAAGAAATAAGTGATGCTATCCTGCTTCAATAGCCACAAAAAATTAAATACCTTGAAATATCACTAGACAAGGAAGAAGAAGACCTATGCAAAGAAAACATAAATTCACAAAAAGAAGAAACTGAAGAGGGTCCAAGAAGATGGAAAGACCTCCCCCCACCGCATGCTCATGGATACGTGAAACAACATGAAAATGACCATCCTACCAAAAGCATTATACAAATTCAATGTAATCTCAATAATAATTCCAGCAATGTTGTTCACAAAGAAAAAATACTCTCAAAATTCATATGGATGAGTAGAAGACCCAAGATAGCTAAAAGTATCCTCAACGAAATAAATATGTTGGGAAGTATCACTATATCTGATTTCAAGATATATTAGAAATCCATAGTGTCTAAAAAAGCATGGTACTTTCACAAAAACAGACAAATAGATCAATGGAATAGAATATAAGACCCATTTCTAAATCCAAGCACCTACAGCTACCTCACCTTTGACAAAGGGAAAGGGGTCAAAAATACGCACTGATGTAAAGGCCACATCTTCAACAAATGGTGACATTGAATAACCACAGTTTGAAGAATGAAATTAGACCCATTTCTCTCACCCTGCACAAAAATCAACTCCACATGGATGAAGGACCTCAATATAACACCAGAAACTCTAAAAGATCTAGGAGAAAAAATAGGGAAAAAAAACACTCCATGATACAGGTGTAGGGTCAACACTAAACCACTGGGACCTCATGAAGCTAAAAAGCTGCTGTGTAAACAAGCAAACCATTAGCTGAGTCAATAGACATCCCACAGAATGGGAAAAAATCTTTACTAGGTATACTTCCAACAAAGGTCTAATATCTAGAATCTACCAAGAGATCAAAAAACTAATCAAGCTGGGCGTGGTGGTGCACGCCTTTAATCCCAGCACTCGGGAGGCAGAGGTAGGAGGATCGCCGTGAGTTCGAGGCCACCCTGAGATGACATAGTGAATTCCAGGTCAGCCTGGACTAGAGTGAGACCCTACTTCAGAAAAAAAAAACTAATCAATAAAAATCAAACATGCAAATCAGAAAACAGGGCAGAGGATTGTACAGAGAATTCCCAATGGAAGACATTACAAAAAATGGCTGTTGCACACTTAAGGAGATGCTCAACATATTTAGTCATTGGAGAAATGCAAATAAAAACAACTCTGAGATTCCATCTCACTCCAGTCACAATGACATACACCAAAAAGTCAAATGACATCAAATTCTGGTGAGACTATGGGAAAACAGAAACCTTTACTGACTGCCGGTGGGAGTGCAAACCGGTACAAACATTATGGAAATAAGCATGGAGACTCCAGAAATATATGAGTAGATCTACCATTTGACCCAGCTATGCCACTCCTGGGTATATGTCCTAAGGACTCCACTCTTTACTACAGAGATACTCGCTCAATCATGTTTGTGGCAGGAATATACACAAAGCAATACCACAAATGGTAAGGAATAATTAAATACTAAAATTTCCAGCAAATAGATGGAGTTGGAAAAAATCATTCTAAGTGAAGTCACACAGACACAGAAAGACCGACCCTGCGTGTCCTCTCTAACATGAGGTTCCTAACTGGAATCATGTGGAGATGAGTGCATATGGTCGTCAACACCAGGAATATGGCCATAAAACCAGAGAGAGACCAGGAAAGAGAAGAAATGGGGTGGGAAGAGGAAGGCTTTTCCAGGCTGGCTGTGGGGAGAGTCGTAGTATTGGGAGTGTGAGGGAAATTACACAAAAATTAAGACAGCATTAAAAACCATCACTCTGACTAGAACTCTATAAGCTATAACCCCCGATAATTGCAGAGGAGGGACAGGATGGATAGAAGGTAGAAAAAACTTAACCTCACATCCAGGGACTCCTGCTGGTAAATCCAAGGCACAGGATTGGGTTACATTCTTCAGTGAGCTTTTGGCTAGGGTGACCTAGTAGCTCTTCCAAATAATGTAGGCCATTGCCAAAACACTTGATTACCTGCCAGAGCTAAAAGATAATACCCTACTACTGAAGACACCATAGTCTGTGGTCACAGGACATTGTAATACCATACTGGTACTAGAAGGGAAACTAGCTCCCACCTGGCATGTACTCATAGTCCTAGAGAGCCCTATTGGAGCTGCTGGGGGTCAATGGCCACCAGTATCATGGATTAGCTTGGGAACCTGAAGGCTACAAAATCAACCAGCCAGACAAGATATACACACTTGTGCAAGAGTGGCACGTGGCTGCTACAGGTAACAAACGGTTCTCTCATTGGACTCTAGGCCTGCTTATTTGGAAGGAACTAATAGCTCAAACTGGAAACCAAATCAGAATCCCATGGTCAGGAAAGATTGAGCTGGCACACCCCAAAGTTCCTCTACAACTTTGCATAACTGCTTTAACCTCAATTGTTCTAATGCTTGGTTGGAGAGTCTTTTATTGTACAGATGGCAGAGAAATCAGAAGGTAGCCTAGATCCACCGATAAGACACCATGAGAATTTCCACCTCTACCACAACTGCCAGGGCCCAGGAGAAATTACAGAGGAAATGACCTCATGTATACTGCTCTTACAACCTTTCTGACAACCAGCCCCAGGGATAACAGTGACACTTAGAATAATCAAAACTTAGGCAAGCAGAAATCCAGAGGCTACAAAACAAGCAAACAAACAAACAAGCAAACAACAACAACAAAAACTCAACACTAAAACAGAATGCCAACAAGCCTGCCATGTCTCAGGGATCTTTGAGGAAGAGGAGGACAGAAAGATTGTAAGAGACACAGTGTTTATAGGAATACCCTGAGGCATGGTTCCCTGCTAAAGAAAAAAAATAAACCAAGAGGATATAAGCAACTTCAACATAACCATATCATACAATAAGAATGACACAGTAATAAAGAAATTCTCATAACTATTTCAGGTTTTGAGACATCTGTTGCTGAATTCTAACAAACTTTTAAAGAAGAACTAACCTCAATAATTCTTAATCAATTTTATAAAATATAAAGCAAGAAAACACTATCAAACTACTTTTATTAAGCCAGATGAATGAAACAAAAAAAGAATAAATACATAGGTCAATGACCCTGATGAATGTGGAAGCAAAATTATCAATAAATTCTTTACAAAATGCTTTTGACAGTAATCCACCTTCTATCTAATTATTCTTGCTTATTTCTGGATGATTCTGGCAGTATGAGCATTTGTGAACTTAGTCAATTTAAGCTCCAGATTCCCCTCCTGCATTTTTAAATAAAATGCATTTTTATTACTATAGCTTAAGGACAAAGATATCCTAGTTTGGAAAAATAAAGAACATGAAAGTAAATTGCTGATTACTATGTCAGTTTGACAATGAAAGAAAAAACTACATTATTATAACTGACATTATATAAATTTTTCCAACATATAATAGTGAATTGTTTTATTGGATTTCTGAAAAGTAATCTAATAAGTGGTTACATTTAAATATGTTTTACTTGTTATAACATTACATGATGACCTTTACTTCTTGCTCTTCCAACCTTAGAATAGGACATTTATCATCAATAGCAGAAGTAGAAATGTTACCAAATTCATTATTCTGATAAATAAATAGAAGTGAATAAAATAATAAGTCACATTTATTACTGAATATATTTAAAGCTTACAAGTGTAATTTAAGTGATATAATTTAGTCCTACATGGATAGTACTACAATTATGAGTTTTATAATATCTTCATTTCATAGGAAATTCTTTGAAAAATTTGAGTAACATTTAATATGTATAGTTTATCTTGACTACTTAGATCTCTAAGTGACAGTTTGTACATATTTATTTAAGTTGTACCAAAAGAATCTCAACTTTTAATTGTTCATACTTTTTTTTAGTAAGACAAATGTTAACTAACAATTTTAAGATACATCGGTGAAACATCAACATTGTATTAACTTTCAATTCATTTTTAAGGAATCTGAAATTGTGATTGAGTTTCAAAGTATGAGCAAAGATATGACACCAATATTATGGAGCATATCAGTATTATTCATGTACTTATGAAATCTGTCACTGTAAAGGATGTACGTGTTTTGAACTGGTCACACAAATTCTCACTTAAACTTATCAGTTATCCTGAGCATTTTTCCTGAGTGTTCTTTGTACTGTCCATTTACTGGGACACCTCCTCGGTGAGTTATTGAGAAGCAGTTCAGAAGTCATAGTCACAGCTGAACATGACAAGTAAGTCCTGAGTTCCAACTGCTCTGGAATTACAGAAGGAAGAGAGCTCTTAAAAAAACATGTATTAATAATTTTCATATATGTAAAAACATTTTTAATCCGACTCCTCTCTCTCTTATTAATTCCTTTTGCCCTCTCTCCCCATTGTACAGCCCTTCTTTCCAACTAGTCCCTTGTCTATTTTGAGATCATTGTTTTGTCTTCCTACGTCATTCATAAAGACATGTTGATGGGCCCAATACTTTGCAGGTCTTGAGTAGGTAACATCAGTCACTGTGAATGTTATGGCCACCTTGTGTCCAGTAGACAGTGATCCAAAGCACTCCTCCCCATCTGTCTGGTTCTTATATTCCTTCTGACCCCTATTCTACAATGTCCTGAGCTTGGAGGTCATGATAGAGATTTCTTATTTAGGGCTGAACACTCTAGTCACTTCTCTGAACTTTGATGAGTTTTAAGTATTACAAACACTCATTGCCATCTGCAAAACCAAGTTTTTCGGATCAAGAGTAAGAACAGCATTAATCTACGGGCATAAACAGAGATATTATGGGCAATTTGATGGCTCAACATATTCATTTGGTCAAATACACATAGATTTTCAGCTGGAGCTTTATGACCTTCCCAGCCAAAGGTTTCTGACTGGAATTGTTTTATAACATCCTGTGGTTTCTAGGTACATCATTATATATCTCACCAAGGTACTTTTGATTAAACTTTTTTATTAAATAACATTTTAAATAACTAATAATGAAGTATATTTATACCTAGCAAGTCATACTATCTTTGGTTTTGGTTAGTTCTCCCTCTTCACTCTTCTCCCTGCCTCCACTGACTATTTTAACTTTACTAGAGTGATTTATCTCTGAGCTATTATTGTGGTAGTTGGTTTAATTTAAGTTCCAATCATAGTCAGAGGGTATAAATTACAAAAATATAGCTTAATCTATCAGACATTGTTGCTTTACAGATAAATAATTAAATTCTTTAGATGTATTTTAAATTACCTTGTTTTTAAAAATATCACTGAAACATTATTACTCTTTTACAATATTATACACATCTTGTATAGCAGCTAGATAACTCATAATCTTTTCTAATCTATATTTTACTCACTTATATGAAAGTCTTGAGCTTTCTGGAACAATAATGGTTTATCTCAATCTCTCTCTGTAAGCAAATCTCCCCTTAACACTGATTCAAATTACATATGGAATAATCATTTTTTGTGAAGATGCAGAAATCAGGGAAACAATCTGATTTACAATAGACACAAAAAATAAATATCTTAGAATACTCCTAACCAAGGAACTAATAATCCTCAACAATGAAAGCATTAAAATACTAAGAAATTAATTGACGGAAACATAGGAAAATACATCTCCTATGATCATGGATTAGAAAAAAAATCATTATCATTTATATGACTATCCTACCAAAATTAAGATACAGATCCAATGCAATTCTAATCAAGTTCCAGCACCCTTTCTTCAAAGAAATAAACTTATGGCCATGACCTCAACATAAGACCAGAAAACTGTGAAAGTACTACAGGAAAAAGTAGAGAGTGCAATTCAAGAAACATGAGTAGGGAGAGTTATGAATAAGATCCTAGTAGCACAGGTTATAAGACAAATAATCTTTTGGATCTCATGAAACTAAAAAGTTATTATATAGCTAATTAACTATCAAGAGTCAAAAGACAATCTACAAAATGGAAGAAAATCTCTACCACTTAACACCAGATTATCTAAAATATATCAAAAAAATCAATGATTCCACTCAAAAATTGGGCAAGGAACTGAACAGAGAGCTCTCAAAGGAAGAAACACAAATGGTCAATAAGTATCTAAAATGATGTTTAACATATAGCCCTCAGGAAAATGCAAATTAAGCTAACTTTGAAATTCCTTCTCACTGCTGTCAAAATGTCCTTTATCAAAACTTAAATGAGAATAAATTCTCATGAGGGTATTGAGAAAGGGGAATCTTCATCCACTGTTGGTTGGAGTAAAAACTTATATAGTCAATATGAAAATCAGTGTGGGGTTTCTCAAAAATCTTAAGGCAGATCTGCCATTTGACCCAGCTGTACAACTCCTGGGCATCTACCTTAAAGATTGTACCTTTTACTGTAGAGATACTTGCTCAGGCATGTTTTTTTACTACATTTCACAATGCCTGGGAAATCAACTGAGAAATTGAATATATTATGCAGATGTTGTACATGTACACAAGGAATTTCATTCAGTTGTAAAGAAAGATGAAATTTTTAGGAAAATGGATGGGCCTGAAAAAATAATACTAAGTGAGATTACCCAGGTTCAGAAAGACAAATGCTGCATGGTATTTCTCATATGCAGATTCTAACATGGAACAGCTTGATTTGTTTACATAGCGTAGTAAGCATGAGTAAAACGGTCAGGAAGCTAGAATGAGACCTGGACAAAGAAGTAGGGAGGGTTTAATGGAGGGAACAACAGACAGGCAGGTGCTAAGACAGAATAGAGGGATTGGTGGAATCTAGGGGACAGAGGGGAGGGAGGGAGGTGAGAGCAGATACACAAAAGTAGAGGGCATGAATCAGTACTATAGAAGCCTTCTTTTTGGTTAGCTAATTTAAAAATACAACAGAGAGAGAGAGAGAGAGAGAGAGAGAGAGAGAGAGAGAGAGAGAGAGAGAGAGAGAGAATGAGTTTGGGGCAGATGTTACTAAAGCATTAGCCTAAAACTATAGGATGTGGCTGGTAAATCCCACTTCCAGAATCATATTATCCCCTCATAGTGACTGTTGGTCAAGAAGGCCCATGAGGTCCCCAAAACCATGCAAGCCACAACCCCTGGTTACCCACCAGAACTAAATGGTAAGTTCCTATTCTTGAAAACACCACAGACTGAGGTCACAAGTACTCAACCATTATGGTTCACAGGTTATGGGGTAATCAATTGCTCTCTGGTTGGAATTAGATATGAGGCCTGCTCAATAGAGGCTACTTTATGCTTGGTACTGAGAAATATGCCAGAAGTCTATGGTTTGGAAGGTCATAGACCCTAAAAGGAAGTGTCCCCTGTTCTTGGATGAAAAGAGAGATTTGTGCCCACCACAATATCTTAGAAATGTCTATATCCCCTTTGATTCACGCTGTTATTACTCTTGGCTAGAGAATCTGCTTTGAACAGATGGGAGCAAATATTTGGGAGACCGAAGACTATCACAATAATAAGAAAGAGAGGTAGATGCTTAGCATGAGACAAGTCATCTCTGTAGCATGAGCCAAGGGCCCAGAAAACTTAACAGAGGTAATGGACGATTAAACATGAGTGCTGCTCTCACTGCTAGCCTAAGAATTTCCTCCAGATGGATGCTAGTTCAGACTGAGGAAACTCAAAATTCATCAAGGCAGACAATTAGTGGTTTCCCAGAGCTCAACACTAAAGTAGACCTATAACACACCCTCCAAGGTTCAGGAAACATTGCAGATGAGGGAGAGGAAAGAATGTAAGAGTCACAGGGTGGGAAGGTGTACTGAAGCAGTGTCCACTCACAAGGAATAGACTGGTCTATTCATGATCACACAGTGTTTACCCCACTCATGAGAGAGAGCCCTCAGTGGAATCTGGGCTGGGGAGTGGGTGCAGAAATGTATAATACCATAGGAATATGATCAATATGCAATATGTTTATATCATAAAGTTGTCAATATTTTTTTAAAAATAAGGCTTAGTAGAATAAAGCAAAGTCTTTGAAACATATGTTTAAAAATGTTTAATTATCAATCATGATTACATATATTTTTGGTCAACAGAAGCCTAAAATCTATATTTTTTCATAAAATCTTTGAAAATCTTAATGAGAATATAAGAAATCTCAGGAGAAATGTACATGCATAAGTTCTCTAAGTGTTTTGACATTCCTTAAAGCTTGTATTTCTATTTTAAAAAATACAATGGATAACATGGGTAAAGGGTAACCATTATTCACCATTGATATGAGTGAAAATTTGTGCAACCACTGTGGGAATCAATGTGAAGGTTTTTTTTTCAAAAATAAAGAGAGAAAGAAAAAGAAACAGCTCAAAAAAGAACTACTATATGGCCTAGCCTTACAACCTTTAAGTATATACACAAAGGACCCTGAGTCCTATAACAGAGATTTTTGTAAAGATGCATTTATTTGTACCACTATTTGTGAAGCTAAGATGTAGAACAAGCCTAGGTATGTATCAACATATGATTTGATAAAGAAAATGTGACTATATACATATATGTATATTTATACATTTGTTGATAACATTTAAAGAAAAATAAAGAAAAATAAAAGTGAACATGGTATGTGTCATCTCTAGAACACTATCAAAAGACAAAAGTTGGAGGATTTAGGGAGATGGGTTGCTTTGCAAATATGACAAACTGAGTTTAGGTACTCAGTACACAGATAAAAGACCAAGCATGGTTTTGTGAACCTATAATCCCAACAGTAGGGAATTAGAGACAAGGAATCCCTGGTACTCACCGCCTAGCTACTCAAGCCAAATCCTTGAGCTCTAGGTTAAAAGAATAAGGTGGAGTGTAATCAACACATGACATTTTCCTCTGGCCTCCAAATATGCACACTCATTTGGCCACACACACTCCTGCATAGAAGTTGTGGTGGTTAGGTTTTGTTGTCAACTTGATCTTTTTAATTATCTTGCGTGGATCTCTGAGGATGTTTACAGGAAGGCAGTTTCTCAGTAGATGGAAGGATGTAAAGAAGCTCAAAGAAGCTAGAAATAAACATCCTTTACTGTGTGGGTAGTGCAAGAGGGAAATTCCAGAGACTCAGGAAGCTATTAAGTCTGGGAAAGGGTTGTAAGACTCCACCTTAAGGCTATATAAAGGGGAAGAAATTCTCTCCTTGGTCCTCCTGCCTGTTTACTATTGTGTGTGTGGTGTAGATAATGGGTTTTTCTCTGTTTGGACCTGTGAAAGAGGGCCAGCCTCTTTCGCTGTTACAGAATTTCCCCTCAATCTGTAGTTTCAGTAAATACGTTCCTCCCCCAAATTGTGCCTGGTTTGAAGATTCATCCCAGCGGTGTGTGGCTGATTACAACAGAAGCCAATATACATGCACACATGAATGCAGAACACACAAATATGTGCACAAAAACAAAAGCTGTGTATCATGAGCAAAGAAGAGACAAACAAACTAAATGCATAAAAGTAAATTTCTAATCAGTATAGAAAGTTTCACATATCAAGGGAAAGAAATAGCTGTCCTGATACAGAAGACATTTATAATGACATACAGAAAAGACCAGTAAAGAACATTCTCATATATTATAATTAAAACACTATGTAGAAAAAGAAGGAAGGAAGGGATGCTGAAATCTGTAAGGCTGAAGCATCACCTCACATATAAAGACAAACTCACCATGTTACCATGTTTCACTGGAATTACTAAAAATCAAGAGGGCTTGGAATAATATTTTTAAGTACTAAAAGACAGTAACTGACATCATTGATTATAATGTTCGGAAAATCATTTCTTAAATTGAGTAGAGACTGAGAACATTTCCAAAATATATTTTTAATTTACCAAAGTGCACTTTTAAAAGAGTGGAATATTTATAATGTGTCTTGTAACAGGTTTTGTTGTTGTTGTTGTTGTTGTTCTGGAAGACCTTCTTTCATGTTCAAATAACTCCCTGGCTGCAAAGAGAATTTCATTGATATTCTTTTTAAAATATCTATTTATGTTCCCATATTATTTTGATACATATGTGTTTTTTATTCCCCTTGATAACTAAAAAAAAATCTTTGCTTTAAAAGCACTATAAAGAGTTATCTTAAAGTTCATCTCAGATTTTACTAATGAGATTCGAAAGAAAACATTCTCTCTCTACAAGGTATCGTAATTCTCTGAATTTAGTACTAGTTATGGATTAAACAAGCTGGGAGGATGTCATCAAGTGTCTCTATGAAGTGGATTGTGTGGAGTGGAGGGTAGTGTGACCATAAGACGTATTTGACATGATTATGAAGAATCCTACTATGTGATGAGATACCATTTTCTGGTTAAGTAAAAGAGTCTTAGAGTGAAGGAATTCCTACAGAACTCCAATGGTATGACAACAAAAATATTGAAGAAATGACTTGTTCTGGATTATTTTCAGTAATTTTATTAGCAAAATGGAATTTTGTCTTTAAACACATGAGTCACTATCTTTTGGCCCTCAAAATTAATATATTTTTTGCCTGAATGATTCACTTCTTTGTGTATGTTATCATTTCTTTCCTATGATGAAGAATTAGATTTCTGATAAAGCATGGTTTTCACTTGGGAGAAACAGATAAGAGATGACAATACAGAACACTACCCCAGCATATACATGCTTTCTACATTATTAAATTTCAACCATATGCATGTGTTAAGTTGATAAAAAATTAATTAAATATACTATGTCCTAGTATTAGTGGATGATAAAACTATTATGCCTATTAAGCTAGGAAAATAGAATATTTAGAAAATGTGTTTGAAATGTAAGTCACCAAAAAGCTGGAAGTATAAACAGCCAGCTTCTCATAGCATTTCATAAACATATGTTCCAAATGGAACAAAAAGTTCTATATAAAAGTAAAACTACAATGTACCAGAGGCCACATATAAGGTAGGGGGTATTTTTTCCATATTATTTAAGGTGAAAATGAAAAGAAAATAATCAACAAATTTAAGTGCATAATGTTTTAAAAATCTATGTCACAAATAGACTGTATTGGTTTGATTCAGGTGTCCCCCATAAATTTATCTTTTCTCAATCCTTCATCCCCAGCTGATGGAAATGTGGGAATTGGAACCTTGTTGGAGGTTTTGCTGGGGGCGGACATATGGGTTTAGCAGCCAGCTTCTCCTTGATAGTGCTGCTGCTGTTGTCCACCAGATGGAGGCCAGGAGGTGACACTGAGTCTCTGCTCATGCCATTCTTTCCCTGACATTATGGTGCTTCCTCTCAAATGTGGAAGCCCTCCCCCACCAAAAAAAATCTTTCATCCTGTCATCTGGTTTTGTTCTTGTGCTTTCTGCCAGCAATGTAAAGCTGAGTGCTACATGGACTCTTAGCAAATTCTAAACTAAATGAAACACAAATTACATGAATCTTAAAATAGATTACCAACCTCTCGAAGAATGATCATTTTTAAAAATCATTCAGAAATGTTGAACATTTTATGGAAAATTAGACAAAATTTTTGAAGATAATTTATTGGATATAAATTCATCATAAATATGTGGAGAAAATTAGTTCATCTATAAAACATCTAAATATGTAACTACTAAGCATTTTTGTGTATGGGGCTGTCGCAGTCAGCCACACACTGCTGGGATGAATCTCCAAACCAGGCACAGTTTATGGGAGGAAACGATTTATTTATAGCTATAGATACAGGGGATGTTCCAAAATGCAAAAGAGACTGCTCCCCTTTCACAGTCCAAGCAGAGAGAAAATCCCATCACGAACACCACACACAGAACAGCAAACAGGCAGGAGGGCAATGAGAGAATTCTTTCACCTTTATATAGCCCTAGGGTGGTGTCTTGCAATTCTATCCCAGACTTACTGGCTTCCTGAGTCTCTGTAATTTCCTTCCTGCACTGCCCACACAGGAAAGGAGGTTTACTTTTAGCTCCTTTGAGCTTCTTTACATCCTGCCCCCTAAAGAGAGGCTGTCTTTCTCTGAACATCCTCAGAGACCTGCCCAAGATTACTTGAAAGGCCAAGTTGACAACAAAACTTAACCATCACAGGGGCTATAATTACTAATTTTAAAATGTGTTTCAGGAGTTTTGGATTATATTCTCTGAGATATATCATACTATAAGGGGTGTGTGTGTATAATATGAATAAATCCGTTATTTTGTTGCATGTTTGACTATTTGCTTTCATTATTTTCATTAATGATTCTGTGAGCAGAATTCATTCACCATTCAGTGATTTGCTTCTGAATGTTACACATGCAAAAATGTACAAATGACAAGACATTAGATTTGTGCATTACTAATTTTAAAAAGTAATTTTTCCAAATGCTTTTTATTCATACCTCTATAAGACCTGGATGAGATGCTCTGGCTTCATATTCTAATGAACACTTGGTAAATATGACATTTTCCTAATTATGTAGACATACAATGGGCTCTCATTTTGACCTTTATTTGCATTTCCATGATTATTAATGATGTGCATATAGTCATATAATTTTGAGCCATTTGTGTTTGTTCTGCAAAATGTCTACACATTTGTCTCTGCTCATTTTTCTCATAGATTAATATTGCTTACTAATACCTCAGAATAATAGGAATATTTTAAGTTACTTTATTTCCAGAGACCTGTATTCCAGCTTAGGTTTCTCTTTTTATTTTTTCCATAGTTTGCTTCGGAGAATACTAACATTTCATTTTAACTATAATCTAACATAACACATTCTCTTTTTTTATTTGAAGTTTGTATATTATTGATAATTTGTCATCATACCTGAAATAATATTTTCTCCTCTATCATTTTCTAAGCCTTCCAGCCGAACAGTTTTAGTAACTCCTTTTCATAGGTATATTTTCTGGGGCAATCTTCAGTTTTGTTAGTGTTCCTTACCTTTGTTAATATTGAATTCTCTTAGTCACTCTGTTTCATATTAAATCTTGCTGAGGCATCTTATTTTTTAGCAACTTTCTTTTAAAAAATATCTTGAGGGTGGGAGAGATGGCTCAGCAGTTAAGGCATTTACCTCCAGTGCCTAAGGCTCCTGGGTTCAATTCCCCAGTACCCACATAAGCTTGCCTCTCTCTCTCTCTCTCTCTCTCTCTCTCTCTCTCTCTCTCTCTCTCTCTCTCTCTCTGCTTGAAAATGAATAAATAAAATATTTTTCAAAATCTTGATTTGTTTCATCTTAATTTTGTAATATTATTTTTAATCATTGTGGCAAACATTGAATTATCAAAGCCTTGAACAGAATATAGTTATTTAAGTATTCTCAATTTCTATTAAGAATAATTAAAAGACAAAAAATTTACTATTGTGTTTGGGAAAGTAGATACAACTTATGATAATATTGTTAAACAAATTAATCATGTATCAGAGAGAAAATATGCTTTTCTCATTTGTCTTTCCTAGATTTTATGAGGTCACATAAAATCGTGTGTATGCATATATAAAATGAAAGTTGAATGAAATGTTCTAAGTCACCCATGGAGGAGGAGCAACATAAACAGTGAGGGTAGGGAGACACGGAGGTGACAGAGGGAGCAATATGTTTGACCTTTCTGTCTATCGGCTACTTTCTTATTGTTGGGGGAAAAAATGCCTGAACAGAAGCAGTGTAAGGACAGACAGGGCAAATTTGCTATGATACCTTCAAGGTGAATTTCAAGGCATAGAAGGCATGGCAGGCCTGAGTTGGAACCATGGGTCACATGTTCACTTCAACATGGATAAACTAGAGATAAAAGGCTGGGATGGCTGCCACAGCTCAAGGCCTTCCCCTTGGACATACTTTCTCTATCAAGGCTTTGCCTCTTAAAGAATCGACAACCTTTCCAAATAACACCACCAACTGCAGATTAGGCAAACTAACAAATGAGTTTATGGGGGAACATTTTACACCTTCATATATGATGTACAATATGTATAAGAATTTTTAAAATATTAACATTAAAGTTACGAAATGAACCAAGTTAGGCATGATGGTTCACACTTGTATTCATTCGCAGGCTGAGGAAGCCTGAAGCAAGGGACTTGCCCTAAGTTTGATGCCAGGTTAGGGTACATAGTGAGTTCTAGAACAACCTTGGATACAGAGTTAATTTTAACCTTAAAAAGAAAATAAATAAATGATAACAAATGGCTTGAGAAGCTCATTGCCAGCTGCCTGGGAGGCCAGCTATGCCACAGACAAAAGGAAGCACAAGCAGGGCTTTCTTAGGGTCTGGATCTGCAGAGGCACCAAGTCTGATACTCACCTTTTTGGTCTTTCACAGCACAATTCACTTAAATTCTCCCAATGTGCACCATTACAAAGTAGGTAATTGATAGCTACCAGACGATTCATCATCTCACCAATTTGTCTGTGAATGCTTCTCATTTCATATGAAATAAAATCTGACCCACCCTCTCCACCTCCATCTTCTCTATATCTCCCCAAAGCTCCAGATGGAAACTTTGGGTGTGTAGTTATACTATATGAAATGCTTTGTCCCCTGATGCTTGCGGTTCAATTCTTTCTGACTTTCTCAGTGAGAATTTGCCAAATATATCAACTTAAATTACCCATCAACTTAATTTATCTGCCTTCCATTCCATCTTCTATTGTATTATTCTGTTTTATTTCTTCAAAGTGTGAATCATTTTCTAAAATGTTCTTGTTCACTGACTGTCACTACAACATAGAGATCTCCCCCTGAGAGTAGGAGCCTTGTTGGTCTCACTCATTGTATTGTGCTCAACTAAGAATTGACCCTGGAATTCATGTAAAGCTACCCTGAGGCTAAATCAATGGAAGTATCCACCCTCCATAATGTGTTCCAAGAGAGAGTCTAAGATCTTTTTTTCTGTTTTTTTTTCTCTAATTAGAGTTGATATTTGGCTTTAAATTTACTGGAATATATGAGGGAACAAAAATATTTTCTATTACCCACCTTAGATCACTGTCTGGAGACCTGTAAATAAGTCTGTAGATGATAGATTAACAAGAGAAAAAAGAACCAGGAGTATATTAATATACATTGTTTATGAACATGATACCATTCAACGATGAGCAACTCAAAGCTGAGTAGATCTTGGGCTAAATATAGCATCTTAGCAAGCAAAGGAAAAGGATTTCTGGTGTGGTAGAAAGTAAAGACGTGAAACCTTCAGAATTTTATGTGGAAGACAATAGCTACAAGATTAACATACTCAGATGCTTGAGTTCCTATTCTATTGCTTTTTTGATTATGGAAATGTAAACTATACTAATAGACTGATGTTAATAGACTTATTCTTTAACATGTTTAAAACTGGCTCTTCATTCAGGTTCAAACATTACCTTGCTTCAGAACCAAACTGAGATTTCCTAGTTTTATCATTCTTTAATTGGTTTTGCTGATTTGGATTATTAACATAAAGATACAGGACTGTTACTCAAAATATCACTAAGCACTCTATGCAGATATATAATGTAAGATTTATCTTAAAAACTGCCAAATGTAATATTTTATTTGCCAAATATAAGATATCACATTATCATTTATTATTGACTTAATTTTTAAGGTAACTAATTTTTTGTCTTGTGAAACCAGATGACCATCAAATGACCATTGTTAGGCCTATCACTTATGTTTAATAAAAAAATCCAATTATATTAAATCCGTGTAGATAAAAACTGTTAGATGTCTTTCCAATGCTTTATCAGTTTTAAGAGTAATAGGAAAAACATAAAAATTGCTTTATATTAATCAAATTGCCTATAATGTACATCAGATTAATTGATATAGATTTCTATTTTAGGATGGGGAAAGAACATTGCTTGCCCAACTGTGCTTTTCTCTTTCAAGCCAAATTTATCAACAATTATATTCTTTTGCAGCTTAAACCAATAGGGTTATTTTAATAACAAGGTGCAAATTGTCTCAGTTCTGAAATCTCAAGCTCCTATTGATTAAAAGAAAAATTAATTCTGAAGATATGTTGTCTCCTCCATATTATAGTGACATGCTAAAATCAACCATATTCTTTTTATTATTTCTCTGTTAAATTGATTAACTAAAATGACTCAAAATGTTACTAAGTGTTATTTGTAACTTAAAAAATTCAATATGCATAATACAAGTGACCTTCTTGTGTTCCTTTCTTTCTCCCTCCAAGGTCTAAAGACAAACAACAGTGGAGAGCCTAAAAACCCTTCCTTGTCCACTTCCAGCCTGAAGAAGCCAGCACAAGCCAACATGCATGTTCTAAATAATATGGGTCTAAACTCTCCTCACACAATTTTTTTAAGCTTCCCTCCCTTTTTGTCCTATACTTTGCCTATCTCCCTTCTCATCCTTTGTCCTCCTGGGACCGCAGCTGAGGTCATGCTTAATCCCTATAGTAACAGGTGCACACTTTTGTCTTAATTGATGCCATTGTTTTTATTGAGAAGTTCAGTTTTTCACCTGTATTAAGATTGATTTTTATCTGGATTGATCTGTGCTTTCTGTGAAGGTCTGTGCTTCTGTGTGTGTCTGTGTGAGCAGAGTCAGAATCAGTTCTTGTGCCTACAGCATGGTACTTATAACATTCATTGATGGCAGGGCACAAGTACAAAAAGGGGTCAATCTCCCATTCAGACTTGATCTTAAACATGTTTTTACAATGACAATATAGATGTGAGTGAACAATGTGTCCTAGACATACTTAATTCACTAAAAAGAAAAACTGAGTTAATCATTAAAATATGTTACAAATATTTGCTTGTCTAAAATATGTTTGAAAACTATTTGAGATTTTCACATTTATTATCTTGTATGATATCAAGCCTCTTGAATTATGTCCCCAGTCTTCTGGCCACTTGTGTTTTGAAAATTAATTTCTTTTGCATAAATTCCATTTGAAGTATCTTCATGATTATATCTCAATGGCATTCGCTTTAATTGCAAAATGACAAGTTTCAACCAGTGCATAGACCCTAAAGACATCTATTGGCAGAAGAATGTGATTATAAAAAAAAAGTACTTGCAATACTTCTTACTCTGAGGACCCTGCAGCCAAATTTTGTGGCGCCTTCTTTTTCTTCTTTTTTTATATTTTATTTATTCATTTTCAAGCAGAGAGATACAGAGAGACGAGAGAGAGAGAGAGAGAGAGAGAGAGAGAGAGAGAGAGAGAGAGAGAGAGAGCGCACCAGGGCCACCACCTTGTGGGTCTGGCTCACGTGGTCCTGGGGAATTGAACCCAGGGCCTTAGGCACTAGAGACAAGTGCCTCAACCGCTGAGCCATCTCTCCAGCCCTTGTTTTTCTTCTTCTAATGAGCACTTCCTTGTTATATTCCTATTCTATTGGCTTTGAATTCTGATTTTCCATTATGATAGGATTTTATAAATTCTTACTGTATATTACCAGTAGTCTGTCACTAGTATATCCCTTTTCATCTAATCATGAATGTGTTCAAAAGAAAATGAAGCCTATCCCCTTGGTCCTTTGTTATCTTGAAAAGTGTCTTTCTGAGGTTATAGACATGGGGACACCAAACATTTCATGGTTTGTTCTGACTTTAGTAGACACACTACATATTTATGGATACACAATGACATTGGAATATATGATACATCAGTAATGGTCAAATTGGGTTATCTAGAACACCTATCTTTTCATATATTATCATTTCTTTGTGATGAGAAAACTTGAACTCCTCTTCTTGTTCTTTTGAAATATGAATCTAATTATTAATCAGATTAATTAATGTTATGTCTAGTCACCTGCTGTGCAACACACCACTAGAACTTACTGCTTTTATCTAACTGCAATTTTGCATCTGTTGTCCAGTCCCTAAACTCTGATTTCTCTTCAGGTTGCATAAAACTATTTTTGTATTTTTACTGGGGCTGAGTATCAAACCCGGTCCTCAAACATTTAAGGCAAGTGCTCTAGAAAATGACCTATTTGCTCAAGGGCTTACTAAATATTTTAATGCCTCAAGAATTTATATTCGTGTACAATATCTTCTTTTTACACTGTGTTGATCACGATGATTTGAATAATGTGTAAGCACATATCCCCCGGGGGATGAAACAACATTTTCCCATTTTTCAAGACTGTGTTATTACTTTAAAGAGGTATATGCTACAAATATTACCAAGATAACTTTCTGAAATCTAGATGCCCTAGTTATTGTCCTTGTGACTATACTAAGAAAAAGTTCAACAGAATCCCTTATTGACTAATTTGTGCCCCTTCAAATTCATATATTGCCTTATTAACACCCATGACTATGTCTACATATGGTGACAGAGTCCAAAGGATGATTAAATTAAACTAAGATTATGAGGGTGGCCTTAATCCAACAAACTGGTGTCTTCATACAAGGGGAAATAAGGACATGGTTGGAGACAAATGGAGAGCTAAAGAAAGAGAGAGAAGATGGTCATATCATGCATATGAGAGAGGCTACAGAATAAACCAACCCTACATCACCTTGGTCTTTGATACTGAGAGCCCAGTACTATAAAATAGCAACTTTTCATATATAAGTCACCATGTCTCTGGTGTTTTGGAATAGCCCTAGAAACTTCCAGGATGTTCTAGGTATCCTTCCCTGTCTCAAGATACCTGGGCATCTTTGCTGCCCATGTGACTAGGACATAAACTGCTCAGTGTGGCTTGGTGTGAGCAGTGCCCATGACCATCCACCGGAGGATCAGCATATATCAAACATTGTACAATTTTTTGCAAAGAATCCTACAAAGATACTGTGGAGGTTTGAATTTAAATGTACCCCCAAACCTCAAGTGTTTGCATTTAATCTTCTAACTGAGTCCAGAGCAGGTGGAGTTCTATTGGAGGAGGTGTATCTTTACCTGAGAGAATGAGTATGTGCCTATTGTGTGTTCAGAGCCTTCTTGTGATTGCTGTTCTCTCTCCACTGTGGATATGTGATGTGTGCTGTTGCTTTTCTTCTCCATTATGAAGCTTGTCTTTCAAGCCTCAGACAGAACTTTTCCCTCCATAAGCTGCCTCTTATCTCAGCAATGAGAAGGTAATAAGATTCTTTGGGCTAGAGAAGCCTTGCATGGTTTGCATGGTTGTAAGAATAGTTTGAGGGTCCTTCTTGATCCTAAATACAAAGAGAAGCGAGGACTGTGAAGGCTTGGCTTGTAAGGTTTTGGAGGGTAAAGATAAAACTTTGTTGAACCTGGACTCTTGTTGGAAAGGCTGGTTGTACTCTGCACACATCCTGAGAATTTGATCAAGGCTAAATTTCAAAGTAGTATATTTGTGCACTTGGTGGGAGAAGGTATAGAACATAAAGATATGAAAGATGTAAAGTTTGACACAAAGCAATTTAAGAAAACTTGAAGTTCCAGGCACAGAGGTTGATTTTAGACCACTTAAGCTGCAATTGCTAAGGAGAATACCACCAGTAAAGATGGATCTTCTGTTCTGTGTTGGGACAAAGGGAAGGATACTCTGAGGGTGAATCTAACACAATGAAATAAAAAAATGCAATTTTTTGAAAGATGCAGGGCCCTAAAAGAAGAATGCTTACTGAGTAGACTCCTCCTCAAGGTCAAGCTTTCTTCCCCACTGAATTTACAAATTTTGCTACATTACCATCTGGGACTCGTTTGGAAGCATTAAAAATGCAAGAAAGAGAATCATGAAGTGTACATGGCTCATAATATACAACTCTGTGAAGTAGGGTTTAATTCTTGCATAGACACCCTCTGGGAGGAATCGTATGATGCTATAAAGAGTCAAAGTGGTTTTCAGTGAATACTCCAGAATTTTGGAGATGCCAGGACTATTGGCTGGTCCCTAAAGAAAGGTACAAACTCTGGTTCAGATGGATCTGCTCCAAAAAAGCAACACAGTGGAGAGGCAGAATCGGGCCTTTTGGAGCGAGAGGACATCACTGTCCTCGATGCCAGAATGGAACTTCAGGACTAGATGTTTGCCCTGCTGGGTTTTCAATCTTAGAATTGGTTCCCTATTTCTTACTAAGCTTTCTTTTTGCAATCAGAATGTTTACTCTGTGCCATCATGTGTTAGAATTATGTAACATGTGCTTTGATTTTAGAGAAATCATAGTTAAGAAACTGCCTTGAATCTCAGAAGAAACTTTGGACTTTTGAACAGTTTTAAATTTGGTAAAGATTATGGGAACTTTTAAAGTTGTACTGAGAATATTTTGCATAGAGATGACTATGAGTCTAAGGGAGCCAAGGGTGAAATGTGGTTTGAATGTAATTGGCCTCATAGCCCTAAATGTTTGTGTTTTAAGCTTCCTACCTAGTCCCCAGTAAGTGGGTTACTTCCAGAAAAGGTGTGCCTCTGGGAATGGAGTGGATATTGAGTGTAGCCCTACTGTGCATTCACAGCTAGCTTGTGCTTGCTGTTCTGTATACTGCCTAGGAGTGACACTGTGAGTTGGTTGCTTTCCTCTACAAGGAGGAAACTTACCCTCAAAACTATAAGCCTGAAATTAAACTTTTCTTTCATATGCTGCTTCCGGTCTGGTGTTTTGTCCCAGCAATGAGAAGGTAACTACAGATACCATTGCTCATGTCTGATTAAACTTCATGTGTTTTTTCTAAAGAATTTGTTCATTATTCCTATTGACTCACATTATGAATTTATATTTCTATATAAAGCTTCTTATATCTTCTCCTTTGTTTTTTTGTTAAATTCATGAAGACCCTGTTTTTTGATTCATGTGTTTATATACAATTAATATGTATAAAGCTTTTTCATGGAACATCTTGTCATAACTATTTGTTTTACATAAACATTCTGTACTTTTTCATAACAGCAAAAATATTTTTTGACCAAGTGAATAAACAAGATTAAGACTTCCCATAATCTGCTTATGATAATTCTTATTTTATATGATAGAAGATTCATTTCCCCCTATAAGTAATAAATTATGTTTTTTAACTTTCACTTTTGTACTTTTTTATGTGTGTGTGTGTGTGTGTGTGTGTGTGTGTGTGTGTGTGTGTGTGCAGTGTGGCATATTTGTGATATATATGGTGTATGCACATGAATGTTGTAAGGTTGGAATTCAGGCTACACCCTGATCCTCTTCCCCAACCAGCCTTAAGAGAAGTATCAACAAGAGTCAAAGATAAAGACCCCAGGGATTATCCTTCCTGATCCTGAGAGCATGTGACCACCTGAGCCTAACCTCATGTGACCACCTGGACCCCAATCTGAACATTTTCCCCTTAAAAGCCCTGATCTAAACCTGCCTTGCACTTTTTCGCCACTTTTGGTAGAAATAGCCCGGCAACTCGCTTTTCCTCCTATTAAAACCTTTCCTTTCAGAGTGGTCTCTCGTGGTCATTTCCATTCTAACAAATGTGAACTTGTGGTGCCCCATGCACTTGCCAGAGTGGGGTTCAATTGCCTGCAGTGAGTGGCCAGAGGAGACCATCCAGTATCCCATTCAATAACTCTTCTCCCTGTTCTCATTTGAGCTGTAGTCTCTTGCCAATCCAAAGCTTCCTTCTTTTTTTTTTTTCCTGAATTCCCAAGATTCCTGGTTCTCTGATCCCCTTGTGAATGGGGTTACAAGTATGTGTGGCTGGGTCCATTTGTTTAACATGGGTTCTGGAGATTTAAACTTCACTCTCAGGCCCATAAACTTGTTCAGGAAGCTCACTTAATAACTGAATGAACCCATCATGGAGCAGTTTGTCACTTAAGGAAAAGTTGAGATGTTAATACTGGATTTCATGTATTTCAGATTGGAACCCATATTGAGGAGAGTCCACAATGAATTCAGATTCTAGTTCTTCCCATTTCTTCTTTTCCTGTTTCAGGATTCCAAGCAGATTGTGTATTACATTCACCCACCACGTCTAGGTAGGCTTCTCTTTATAGTATGCCTTCTCAAACTTCCCTTGTTTCTGGTGACCTGAATACTATTAGGATCACTGCATAGGTGTTTTGTGTTCCTCTATAGGGATTTCTCCCTCTGCCTTTGATAGACTAGCATTCTGAATTTTGAAAGGAAGGCACAAAGCTAAGGGCTATCTCCATTATGTCACTTCCCAGGACATCCAGTCAATATGGCATCCCAGCTGATGCATCCTGAGCACTTGTAATGTCCTCCGAGGCCTCCAGTGAAATTACTCCTTTACCACTGTTCTAGGCTGTGCTCTTTGGAAGGTTACTGTGTACAGATCATTCTAAAGCATAGGAGTTTGTTCTAACTACTAGAAGACTGAATATATACATAAACTATATATCTTCTCTATGGAGGATTTGTCTACTCTTTCCCAGTTATGTTTCTAGACTCATTAATAAATTAGTTTTAATTTTAAACAAGTTTTATCATCTTTGCTCAAATTGTCCCACCATGTTTGTCTATACAAAGCTCATTTGGTTAATTGTTGTGTCTTTAACATACTCCATGCATGTGTGTGTGTGTGTGTGTGTGTGTGTGTGTGTGTGTGTGTGTGTGTGTATGTCTGTGTCTGTGCATGTCTAGCCACTTTATTTTATTTTTTGTTTTTATATTTTTTCTTTATTATCCATAATTAGATATATTGAATGAGCAAATCGTGTGTTGGTGTCCCCAGTGCCCCGAATTCCCTCTTCCCTGTCCCCAATCAGCTGGATATCCTCCTCCATGGGCAGTCTGGATTAGTCCATGGGGTAGGGGGTTATGGATAGCCTAGGAGTCAACCCGGTGCCCCCCACCCTTTTTTATATTGTTACTGAGGGGGACCATTTCTCTGGATATTCTCCCCCACCAAGGCTCTCACAATCTTTCTGCCCCCTCTTCTGCTCAGTTTCCTGAATCATGGTGGATGAGTATTATGGCTTTTCTATTGTTGAGGACTTAGGGGTCTCTGTACTTCTGATTTAGGTTGTGTTGAAATTGGTGGTGTCTGTCTGGCTTATCCTATGTTGACTGATTGGCTGTGGTAATGGGTCTCTTGTTTACCTGCCATTCCCTGTGGGATTCCATATTAATCCTCCACAGTAGGTCTGGGGTTGTTCATCTCTTTGGTAGGGTTGGAAGAGCCACAGCCCTCTTGCTGCCTTCTGAAAAATACAAACACTTTAATACTTGTGGCACTGCAAAAGGTTTCAGCTTCATCCAGTTTACCTCAGTCCTCATTTATGTATGGAGAATATATTCAGTGGCTCACACTGAATGTCTTAAACTAGATTAAAGCAAACTCCATGTAGACCATGTTTTTCTTCTGTTTTGTTTTTCACTGATACCCCACAGAGTGGCCACAGAGTACAACATTTAATGCTCTCACTTCTTTTGCACCTGTATTTGGGAACCATTGTGAAATAAACCAGGCATACTTAGAAACACTGTGATTCCAAGATCATCAGGTAACTGAGACAGCTACTTAGTGATTATCGTGAGAGGAATATGTAGAGTAGGGACACTTAGCAGAAGGTTGATTCACATCCAAACATGAGGAGGCAGTATGGCATAGTGTTTTGTCACATTATACTGAACAATTCAACAGGTAAAACTTCTGCATCACTTATTTCCAGAATTTTGTATTTAACATATTCATATGACAATAAGCTTTGAGTGACTGAAGCCACAGAAAATGAAATCAAAGATCAGAGATGACTAAAGTTTCTGATAAAGTGATGTCAAAATGTTAGAAAATAGAAATAGTGCTTTCAGCCCAAGGCATAGTTTTTATCAACAAAGATACTGTATTTAGACATTTTCCTGAAACATGCTCTCTCCCTTTCATTCTTTCCATAAACAAGAAGAAAAATCTTAATTTACATCCTTAAAGATATTACAATGTAAAGCTATACTTTTCATGCTGTTTTTGAAAATCATATATAGTCATGTGCACATATTTTAGTGTAAACTGTATACACTGCCACTCAACATATACACAGGAAAGTAAGCATTCATAGTTCATGGCATGTTAAGTTATTGTCCTTTTTAAAATATTTATGAGAGATATGTTGCATAAATATATTTAACTAATTTATTGTAAGTTCAAATAGAGAGAGAATAATTGAAAACACTTGATATTTTTGCATAATTGATTTCAATTTAATGTTGAAAAATGTCAGAAACCAAATATTTGCATACCATCTGGGATTCACTCTAAATTAAAATGTTTTGGAAAATAATTAGAAATGCAATATACGCAACCTTATCTTGTATGCTACCATCAAAATGAATATATCAAGTAGATGATTAAAGCAGTGGAACCATAAATTTTAATAGAGTAAGGCTTCACAAAAAATAATGTCTTGCAAAACTGTCATTACAAGGCATGGTTTCAACTATATTTCCATAGCATAATTTAGGTAATCGTAATGAAGTACGTGCTTTAAGAGAGGCTCATAAAACCAACTAGGGAGACATTACTCTATTTTATGGAAAATAAAGTAATTTAGATGAACTTAAATTTTCATTTCAAATGTCATAATTCTTTCTAAGATTTTTTTAAAAAGCTAACTTTTATGTCTCTGTGATTTGTTGAAAGTATCACCTTCCTGTCTAGTAAATATGTTGAACTATATTTCATTGCCAAGTGTCATCATAACAAAGAACCTCTAAGGACCATATTACAATGAAAAAAAAATCTCCTTATGATATTTACTGTAAAAAAAAAGAACTTGATGAAATAAAAGTCTCCATGTGGAAACTTCACAATTCTAGTCCAGGACAAGTATCTCAATCACTTGGTGCTCTTCACTACATTACCTACCATCACCACCACCAGATAAAAGGCAAACAGGGAATTACCCAGAGCTAGAGAAGTGCTCTCCCTTTCCCAGCCTGGTTGAGAGAGGTGAGCTGATTTACTTCAAGCAGTAAGATCACAGAGAAGAGACAGGAGAAGCCCTTGTGGTCAAACTCCTTGACATGGATCTGACATCCAATTAGGGTGAGATTTACTAACATACTCAGGTGCCTAAGGGGAGACCTGGTTGGTTCATGCACTCAAGAGGAAGACCCAGAGGCTTCCAGATCTGATTGGCTCATGGACCAGAGAAAATGAGCTGAGGGATCAGAAGTTGCTGGCGACCATCTTGGGAGAGGCAGGATCCGACTTCAATTCCAGTTTTGCCAGGATGGGTCCAAAAGCATCTAGTTTCTCCCTTTATGTGCTTCTGTCTCTAACTGCTTGTAAAAAGCTACCTTATTCCTAATTGTCTTTCAGTGGTGTCTTGCTATTTTCCTTTTTTTGAAAAACTTCCAGATTTCCTTTATGGTTTCACTGGTTTATACTTCTACCAGCAGTGAACAAGGGTTCCCCTCTTCTCTCATCTTCACTAGAATTGATTTTTATTTTTTTTCTTTGTGATGGCCATCCTGACTGGGGTGAGATGGAATCTCAAAATAGTTTCAATTTGCATTTCCCTGATGGCTAAGGATGTTGAAAGCTTTTTAAAATATTTATTTGGAATGTGCATTTCTTCTTCTTTTGAAAACTCTGTTCAGTTCCTTAGTCCAGGTTTGATTGACATTTTGGTTTCTCAGTTTTTTTGAATTCGTTATGCATTCTAGATAATAATTCTCTGTCAGATGTATAGCTGGCAAAAATCTCTCATTCTGTAGATTGTTCATTCAATTGCTGCCATTGTAATTTAAAAAATCACAAATGAATAATTAATTTTGGGGGCTTAATTTTGCATCATACAATAAAACTGAATATCCTAAATGTATTATATGTATATACTACATTTTGAAATTTATCTTGATATCTAGATTTGTTTCATCTCTTCTCTGTGCTAATGCTGTAATGAACTTGAGTATACAGATATCCCTTTAAATCCCTGCCCTCAATTCTTTTTGGTAGAATTCCAGAGGTGGAAACTCTAGATTTTAGAATTCTATTTTTAAAAAATTAAGAAACTGTCAAAATTCCCAACAGCACTATACAGACTTCAGTTATTCTTAGTGTCAACTTTTCTTCTTGACTTTGTCAGTAATGACTACCCAGACCAGTGGTATACTCAAATCCCATTCTTCGGATGGCTATTAGAGCCCTACAGCTCCAGTCTTTGATTTTACAAATAATTGATTATAAGGTAGGGACCAGCTGTGGCATCCTCCAAGTCTGTTAGGTCTCAGGACTCCCTAGCATTTCTTTCTGCTTATCCTTTTAAAGTCTTCCTTGAAGTGATTTCCACCTCCCTCCCAAGCAAGCGAAGGTGTACAGCATGCTTAATCTCTTCAATCTCTCCCCCAAATCACTGTGTGACATGCCAGCCAGATACAGAGGCATCCAGAAGACATAGACTCCCAACACAACTTTCCAAGGGGTCAGCTTTTCCTATTTATTTCCCATCATAATTACCAGCATGAATGAGTATGCCTACGGGCATGGTTTACGCTCACTGTTTCAGATCAAGTTAGTGCCTTCTCCCAGAGAAGCTACTTACTTTGTGATCAAGGTTGCTATTAACACAATTGAGGCAAGTTGGGTGAAGGGAGGGGGTGCAGTGCTGAGAGCATGTCAGAGCACTTAGCAGTCTCCTGCAGTGGTGAATAAATGTCAGGAGCTTCTCACAAATAAATGTTTCTTTATTTGTTAATTATTTTGGGCTGATTTCTAGAGACCTAAAAAGATAACCTGGTTTTGGTAATTTTGCCCAGCTTTTAGATTTGAGTGTTTCTGTTTGGTTTGAGAGGGGAGTGAGCCTTTCCTACTTTTAAACTTATCGACCCCTCTCTTCCTGTCTTAGGCTGACTAATTTGCTTCTCCTTCACAACCATTTCCCAACCTCACCTGACCCAGGACAGAAGTTCTTCCTTCCTGCCCTGATCTTTCCCCAGTGTTGTCTCATTTACTCTTTAATAGTTTATGTTGAGTTCCCGTTGAAGGCTGCAGAGATTGTTCAATGGTTAAGTTTGCTTCCTGCTCAAGCATGAGGGCCTCAGGGCTTCTGAGACCTCTTGAACTTGAATTTCTACAACCCACGTTCAAAATTGGCTGTGGCCACACATGCATCACACCATTCCCATAGTGAAGAAATTTTCATAGTTCTTATATTTCTCCCACAGAAATTTGTGAGATGTTGCAAACTCATTATTAAAATGCCAATATTTTAAATGAATATTTGGAGCTAAACTAATTGCTTCATTCTAACATGTTACAAGAGCTCTCAAGTCCTTGAGTCTGGGTGTGAATCATCTCATGAATCTGTGCTGGGATTAACAATTCCACCTTTTTTTTTTCAGAGGTCAAATTCTGAAATCTCTGCTATGAAGGCCATAGGAATTATTTTGCATGCATTCTTGTTAAATTCTTTCTTAGCTAACCCTAATTGCTTTTACTACAAATTCCCTGACACCTGTCTATGAGAACTCTAATCATATTTTGTCAACATTTCTACTTACTTCAAAATAGTAAATTTTATATTTCTAGTAACAAATAGTGACTAATATGTATATAGCAGGCTTTCAGGAAGAATTTTGAAGTGCATTAAAATATATTCAACTAAGAGCTTGTATAATATTATTAAAAGTTATCTATTAATTTCCCTATCCCTTGTTTTTTTTTGTTTAAATTAGAGTCTCACTTTAGCCCAAGCTAAACAGGCTAACTCACTCTGTAGTGCCAGGCTGGCATAGAACTCATGGTAATCCTCCTGTCTCAGATTCCCAAGTGCTGGGATTATAGGCTTGAGCAACCATCCACAGCATGTCTCTTAGAATTTTGAGTCCAAGCCTCAATCTATAGCTCAGATTATGCTTAGACTCATGGTCCTCCTCCCTTGACCTCCTGAGCACTGAGAATACAGGTCTCCTGCACTAGCCACTATATGAGGCCTTGATCTCTTAAAGTGAAGTCTTAACTCTTATAGACAAAGTTTTTATACCTAGAGTACTAGGTAAATATAACTAAGTATATTCTTATTGACCTAGGTTACATTTAATTTTTATGTCTGGTGAGGTTTTTTAAGCAACTATATCTTGTCTGTCTTAGTACCCTCAATGAATTTTCCTAATATTTGCATATACAGAAAGAACATGATTTATCTGTAAATTGAACATGGCTATGTTTATTAAGGATTAAACTTTTTAAGCATTGAGCATGATCACTTACGACTTTAATTCTAGCACTTGGATGAGGTAGGAAGATCACCATATGTTCAAGAACAGCCTGGGCTAAAGAATGAGTTCCAGGTCAGCCTGGGCTAGAGTAAGAACTTGCCTCAAAAAAAAAACAAATAAAAAATGCAAAATTTGTAGTTTAAGATTACTATTAGAACCACAGAACTATTTTAAGGAAATATGCTTCATAAGAGGTGCTTAATAACAGGGTTTGTAGGAAGGAAAATGAACAATCTTACTTTTTTATATTATTTTACTTATTATATTTTTATTTTTTGCTATTGAGAGCCTGAACTTTTGAGTTAATTGTGTGGTTTCATTAATGACTACTTCTGCAAGACCTTTCACATGAAATTTAACTTCTCTGAATTTCTCTTTTGACTGGTATGGGTAAAAAGGAGATAAGAGAACTTAAAGAAATACACTAGTCAGTTATAAAACACATTAGCTATTATTACTAGTATAATTATTATCATGATTGTTATCCTAAGCAGCAAGAAAATAGGAATGTCCTATGTGAAGAGATTTTAGAAAAAAATAGATTCTTCTAGGAAACTGTGGCTTGAAAAGTAATTTTCATTCATCAGAAACATAGACAACTTCTCTCTCAGCTAGATAAATTAAACATGCCATTCCAATCAGGGTACTGAGCATATTGATGAAGGGCTGAAGGATACTTGAAAGTCTTTAAATAAGGTTAGAAAAGTTTCTCTTTTTTTGTATGAGCTTGTATATAAGCAATGTGCAATGAGACACATAGAATACTCCTGAGCCTTTTAGTTTGTAAATCCTATAGTGGTCTAAGTAACTTCCTGCCTCTTTCCCCCCTTTCTATTCCCTTTCTTATCTATTCATTTCTCTCTCTTATGATCATTTACAGTACTATGTTGTTTAGCTGGTACTACATAACAGAGAGCATCAATGTATCTCCAGAGTACCAAATCCATTGTGAACCCCCAGACTTTGTGAGCCTCCTTTCTCAGCATTGCAACTTGGTCTGACCAGCCCTTGCCTATATGTTAAGAAGAACATTTTTTGGTGGAACTAGAGATGAAATCCATGGTTTCACATATGCTAGCCCAGGGTTCTCCCACTGCACTATATCCCCAGCCCAGAAACACCTTTAAAGAACTCTGTGGAGGCTGCTCAGCTGTTTAAGTGCTCTATCCTCAGAGAAGTACTTCTTAATGGATTACTTTCAAAGGCAATGGAAACATTTTAAGACAAAAATCTATATACAAAAGCTATTTAGAAAAGAGGATTTTTGTGGGGGTGGGGGTATGGTGGGAGACCATAAATTTTTTTTTTTTGTTTGTGTGTGTGTGTGTTTGTTTTGTTTTTGTTTCAGTTACTTTTTCATTGCTGGGACAAAGTACCCGTCCAAAAGCAGCTTAAGGAAAAAAAAAAAAGAAAGAGAGAACAAAAAAGTTTATTTTCAGTTTATAGTTTCAAGTTCATCGTGGTGGGGAAAGCATGTCAGGAACAGGAAATAGTTTCACACTGGCCTGTTAGCAGGGAGGAAGTAGAGAGTTAGGAATCTTGAGTGCTCAGCTAGCATTTTCCTTTTTAAAAAGCACAAAACTCCCAGACTTGGAATGAGCCACTCACAGTTAGGGTAGATTGTCCCACCTCAAGAAGCAGAGTCTAGAAAATCTCTAACAGACATGCCTTGCAGTTCGTTTCCATGGGGATTCTAAATGCTGCCAAGTTTACAAACACATCCTTTTTTTTATATTTCTTTAGAAGTCATTGCTCTATAAATGACAGTGACAAAGAAGAAATGACATCTCCAACCCATATTTCTCTTTTAAACTTCGAATGGTAGTTTACTCCCCATAGTCTAAAGAAATTACTGAATTTCAATGAAATTCAAGGACTTTTTTAAAATGTGGGCTTCTTAAATGACACATTTCAGGCTGCATAAGGAATTTAATTCCCTTTAGTGGGATAAATATTTTATAGACTCACAGAAGTGGTCATTTTCACACAGAAAAATGCACAAATTTTATTCAGAAGTTATCTTTGATTCATAGGACCTCCAAAGTCAAACAACCCAAGGTTGTTATTGTAAATTAATTGAACTAGGAAGTAAAAGAAGAAAAATCTAATATATGATATATATATATTTAGCAACAAAAGATAAGTGAATGGCATATATGCAAAGAAGTATAGAAAATGATAAAAAGATCTGAGAGATCTTCCCAACCCAAAAGATAGCTATCGTTTTGCTGGGAGTGGTGGGTAGTGTTTGCCTTTAATCCCTCCACTTGGGAGATAGAGGAAGGAAAGAATGAGAATTCAAAGCCAGGCCTGGGTGGATTTTATAGACTGTGAGGTGTCCTTTGTACTCTTGTACATGACTCTCTCAAAACAAAACAAACAAAACAAAAACAAACAAAATGAAGATGTGTTGCTCTTTCAACCTTATTTAAAAGCACAACAGAAGAGATGGCTCAGCGGTTGAGGCGCTTGCCTCCAGTGCCTAAGGCCCCAGGTTCAATTCCTCAGTACCCATATAAGCCAGACCCACAAGGTGGTGGCCCTGGTGCGCTCTCTCTCTCTCTCTCTCTCTCTCTCTCTCTCTCTCTCTCTCTCTCTGCTTGAAAATGAATAAATAAAATATTTTTAAAAAAGCACAACAGAATAAGTACCCTTCTCTTTTGAGAGAGAAAAATCTAAATTTATTAAAAATATGCGGTAGCAAACCCAATTACAGAAAATAGTTATCTTTTTCTTTAAAAATAACAGAATTCTTTGTTTTGTTTTGCTTTTAATTTTTTTGGAAAAATGTAGATAACATGAAATTTACCATCTATACCATTTTTAAATTTACTGTCCAATGGCAGTAAGTGCATTCACCTTGTCATGAAACCATCAATCACCACTACCAATCTCCCGAAAATTTTCATTGCTCCAAACTGAAGCTCCATAGTAGGTCATACCTGCCTCTTCTCCCATTGCCCAGTCCCTGGCAGCTCTCATATTTTCTATTTCTTTGTCTGGATGAATATGACCATTTTAAGTACCTGGTAACTAAGATTTCATTATATCATTTTATAAAATATTTCTCTGGAATCAGATTATTTTAGCATTGATAACAGAATTGCCTGGAGCCATATTTAACTGCATAGTGAATCTTTAATATTGAAGGGGAAATGTGTAGTACAAGTTAAATTTATCTATATTCTCTGACAAAGAAAAATGAAATAAGCCAGGACTGATGGTGGACCTTGGGATATTCAACCACTCAGGAGGCTGAGTTGGGAAGAACTCTGCAAGCAGAGGGGCTCAAGTTAGCTGGGCAACATAGTGAGACTCCACTTCCCAAAGATAAAGACAAGGACTGGAACACACGAAGGAAGGATGACAAGGAGTGGGAAGGGAAGAAGGGTCAACCGAAAGGAGAAGCTATCTGGGGCAAAATCTTTCTGTCCCTGCCATGGTGGAGCAAGTGGGATTCCCTACTTCCAGAGTGTTCTTGTTTAGTTTTTCTCATCAAGATGCTTCACAGAACACAGATACAATAGCATAATTCTTCATTCAATTCCCATAGCTCCAGTCATTGCTAAGATATTGAAAGAAAAATCTCTTTTTATCCAAGTTATTCAATGCATTAAAATTCAGAAATAAAGCATATGCATATACTTATCTCCACAACTGAGGCAATATCAAATATTTTTTAGATAAAATAATGATAATTACCAGGGCTGGAGTGATGACTTAGCAGAGAAGAAGGACCCAAGTTCAATTCTCCAGTACCCATGTAAAGCCAGATGCACAAGGTGGTATATACGTCTGATGTTCTTTTGAAGTGGCTGGAGGCCCTGGTGTGTCCATTGTCTCTCTCTTTCACTCTATCTGCCTCTTTATCACTCTCTCAAATTAATAAATATTTTTTAAAAATTAAAAAAATTATAATTACCATTGTAAATATTAAAAATCACATTTCTCATTCTCTGTTAAAAATCACATTTCTCATTCTAATATTTTTCTGTTGAATTTTTATAAGAAACACAACTTTTGTAGTTTTCAGACATCAAGTCATATCTTGGGGCTGGAAGATAGTTATCAGTAAAGAGCTTGTCTTGCAGGCATGAGGACCTGTGTCTGATATTAGAACCTACATATGTGCCTGTAATTCCTATACTGGGAGAGAGAAACAAAAAGAACCCCTGGTCTCACTGTCCAGTTATTCCAGCTGGATTGGTGAGCTCTAGACCAATGAAAGAACTTGTCACAAAGGAAGCAGATGATATTTCTGAGAATGAGACCTGAGGTTGTTCTCTGGCTCACATGTATGTGTACACATATATATGTGACCCACATACGCATGTACTTGCACACACTTGAATATGAACATATACACATATACACATGTTTAAAACATGCATCTTCCTCATTTATTTATGGTTCAAGTTAGCTCCAGGTTGGAAACTGTCATTTTGTTAATTTAGTTTTTCTGCTTCTGAAGAAATAATCTGGAGTCCAAATAGCTTATTATTAGAAATAGAGACAATCATCCTGCCTCATTACCAACACTGCTCATTCTGCTCAAAGCTTGTTGTCATTTTTGTCTCTTCCACAAGGGCGGGTGCAGCTCTTGCATTGTGGAGTGACTGCAGGCTAGGAGCTGCACTGGCAGGTGCCCTGGAATTCTTCGTATCAAGGCTGTGTCTTTCTAGAGCTGCTCCACTGTCAAGGCCAAATCTGAGAGAGAGGAACTGTGCATCCTAGCTGGCGTGTGTAAGCCCCAAGAGGACAGCCCCGACAGTATAGATGCAGAGGAGCTTCTGAGTTGGAAAATATTGCAGACCAATGTGACCTGGGGTAGTTGGCATGTCTCCTACACAGTGTCCAGTTTCTGGAGTGGGGTTGTGGATAATCTGTTACCATTTTACCAAATTATTTTCCAGGGTGTAATAAAGACTTCCAACATCTTATACCTGTCTACAATAGGACACTATGAAGTTTTCATGCTTCAAATGATGAATTTGAGTCCTTGAGTGGAAACAGATTAGCATCATGCCAGATTGCCATGGTGAATTGACTGTAACTTATTTGTATTTGTATTCTTTACAACATTATTAAGTCTTTATATTTCTGTAACTGAAGTATTTATTCACCCTCTATTATCCAAAAATGTATTTCTACTATTGTTAGGTAGCTTGTAATGCATTAATTATGCTTACAGAATACTAGGGAGCTAGATGGTTCTCTCATTATCAGCCACCTATAAAACCAAGGATTAGAAGAGTAAGAGTCTAATTATTGGTCACAGAAATGGGATCTGAGCCATATCTAACTGATACTCTGAGTTGCTGGAAAGGTAGGTAGTTAATCTATAACTATCTGAACATGGTTCTAGAATCCCTAAACCATGTAAGATTCTTGTGTAATAGGAAGCTTTCTGATATAGAACAAGGACACACCACTGCTCCATTATCTACTCTCATATTTTCAATTTCATATATGTATATGATATTTTGATGATGTAGGCCCAAATAGCCTCTCCTGTAGTGCTCTTCCTGCTTCTGAAAGCCTTCTTTATTCCAACACTTTCTAGTGTGAATGTGTACACTACTGAAGAGAATGACTCACCCTCCTGGCCAACATTAGTTTCTTAGGGAAGAGCAGGGCCTCATGAACCAACCCCAATCCATGATGCAATCCATGATGAAATGTTGTCTGGCCCTGTTTTGTGAGGATAACCACAGTCACTGTGAGTTTATTTGTGCAATATCATTGTCATCTTTAGACAACAAAGTTCTACAGCATTCCTTCCCACCTTCCAACTCTTAGCAGCTCTTAATTTCTTTCTATCTTGTCTTCAAACAATGTTCCCTGAGCCTTGGAATTATTTAGGCCTGATCACTCAACAGCTACTTCTTTAATATTTTATTTATTTATGAGAGAGAGAGAGAGAGACAGATAGACAGAGAGACAGAGAGACAGAGAATGGGCATGCCAGGGCCTCCAGGCTCTGTAAACAAATTTCAGACACACATGCCCTCTTGTGCATCTGGCTTTACTTGGGCACTGGGGAATTGAACTCGGGTCCTTCTACATTTCAGGCAAGCGCCTTAACCGCTAAGCCATCTCTTCAGCCCTCAACAGCTACTTCTTTTCAGCACTTTGATCACTTACGAGTCTCTGCAATAACTGCTGCAAACTAAAAACAGAATAGATTTTTGATCAAGTCTTAGTACACCACTAATCTATGAATATAAATAGAAATAATATATGTATAAGGCAGTTTGACAATAAAATCATTTTGCATAAAACATTAGCATGTCCCTCTTTGGGCCTTTGACCTTTCCAGCCATGAGCATTATCTTATCTATCATATGATAGTCTAGAATTGTGGCTAGTGTTGATGAGAGTTGACCTGTTTTATAACAATGAGATTGGCTGTGATCTGCCTTAGGGTTTTTTTCTGGGAATGGGCTGCTGTATAGTACAAGTTCAATATATTTCAAAAGTCAACTCTCAGAATCAAGATTATTTGTGCCCACCTCAAGGGTCCTATTGAGTTAGTTAAGTGTAACAGGTGCCCCTTGAAAGTAGAAGTAAAGAATATTCTTAGACATATAAAAGGTAATTTATGCTTTTTATCTTTGTTACCCTAAAAACTCAGGAATTATACCCTTACTGAGTACCTGGGAGTACCCAGACACAAGGCATCTGTGACTGAACTGACCAGTTCAGTCCACCACCCAGTAGACTCCCCTCAAAGACCCCAATCTGGGTCTCTACATGGGCTTTACTATTTGCTGGGAACCCTACTCCTCTGCAGTTGGGCAGAAGCTCTATATCTGTTACTTCTCTTAAGCTTGCTTTTAAGCTTGATAAGCCCTTTCTCAATTGTCTATAATAAAAATCTCTCTAAATTTTATCCTCTGGTCTGTGGGGTTCATTTATCAAAATTTGTAAACCATGGGCTGAATAGAATGCTCAGCGGTTAGGTCACTTGCCTGCAAAGCCTAACAATGGGGGTTCATTTCCCCAGTACCCATGTAAAGCCAGTTGTACAAAATGGTGCATGCATCTGGATTTCCTTTGCATTGGCTGGAGGTCCTGGTATACCATTCTCTCTCTCTCTCTCTCTCTCTCTCTCTCTCTCTCTCTCTCTCTCTCTCTCTCTCCCTCTCTCTCCTCTCTTCTCTGTCTATGTGCAAATAAATAACATATTTTTAATTGTAAAATAAGAACTAGGAAGGCCACTGACTCTATGGTAGCTCTGGGTGACCATGATCTTTCAACCTATTAGCTCTGGAGTTATTACCCACCCAAGAACCAGAATGGCTCTGATGCTCACAAAGACACCCCCAAATTCCCATATCAATATGCAGATGAACAATGCCCTCCCAATTCAATTGTAAAAGATTCAACTATTGTTATTCCATTTTATTTTTCTCCTTGACAAGTAGCTATCCGAAACATTCACTAAACGACTGTTAAATGAAATTATGAAAGATTAATATAAATGCCCACCAGAGAGCTTCTGTGGGGGATTGAAACTTCAGGAGACCCTAAGGTGATTTCTACATAATAAAGCATTCACTATGTAGATGAGCCTGCCTATCAAACCCATTGACAGACTGATACCTGAAACCCTGAAACTGTCACAATTACCTCAACTTCAGAGAATACAAAATTGCACAGAACAATTTTGTTCTTCCAGTATAAATCTCTATTGATAATGAAGTCTCCATGATGCATACGAAAGAAAGAACCATTATTTCTTTTTCCAACTCTCATAGGTCATTAACCAGAACATATGCCTGTTAACAAAAGGCAGATTTACAGAGAAAAACAAGCAATTTTAATAACATATGCATGTCAGTCATTGGAGACAGAAGTAATTCTCTCTGGAATGTAACTCTCTCAAAGCAATGGCTTGGAACTCTGTTTTAAATAGCATTTTAACAAAGAGCAATAAATTTTAGTGTCAAGACAAAGGAGTGCAGTGTCTCTGGCTTTAGGAGGAAGGTATTAGAGTCTGCTTCTGGGTACCCTGGTCGTGCTGGCTTAGGTAGGTTAAACTGAGAAGCAGACTCTTCCACCATTAGAAGATGTATATCTCGCCTTCAGGGAGTGAAGGGAGGGGAAGGGTTTTAAGAGATGCTGTGTTGGCATGAATTACTGGTTTGATTGAGTAAAAAGAAAGGCCCTTCACATTTTCTCTCTAATTCAGTAGGCTTTCATGATCTTATATTTTATTCTATTTTATACTTTTGTACTGCTAAGGAGAAATCCAGGGCTTTTCCCATACTAGCTCTGCCACTGCCTCATGCTCCAGCTCCATAACACTTAATACTTTGAGAGAAATATTTGGGTTTCCTTCATGTATTTCTATATTCTGCCCAAAGAAGAATAAATATTAAAAGGAAGGCACAATGGAAGAAGAGAGAAAATAGAGAAGGTAAATGAAAAGTAGAAGCAAAATCAAGGAGAAAAAAATTAATATGATTATGGAGTAAATTTTGGACATTACAAACAGCATATAAACATGGCCAGGTTTTCAACAGCATTCTTACTAGAGCTCTAGAGGTCTGGGAGCATAGAAAAAGGTAACTTACCTAAAGAGCTATAATGGATTGCATTAAAATAGTCCACAAAGATTTCATGTGTACATTTCATATGTCAATGTTGATAGGTAAAAACTACAATATTTAAATATAAATGCTATAACATGTTATGCTGATATTAAAATGCCCATCTGGTCTTTATTTGTGAGAATAAGCAATACATGGCACTGTTTCTGGAGAGAATTTCACCCTTTCATTTTCCTTCCAAGTTAAGGGCTTTCTGAAGAAATCCCTGGGGAAACTTCATATATGTTAACAATGGACAAACCCATGGAAATTCTGAGAATAACTAAGAGCTGCAAGTGGTCCCTGGGCCTTCCTTAAAAGATCTAATCTGGGTTTAAACATGGGCTCAAATGTGACTGCAGGCCAGTATTATGTGATGTACTAGAGAGTAAGATATGTTATCAGGTTTGGGAATAGTCCAGAATTATTAGTCATATGTAAGGTTCCTACTGCTATCAATAATCTGGGAGGTAGAAACTTGTAAAAAGAAACAGATTTACAAAATATCATACTTAGGAAAATGGAGACTTTGCTGTCTCCAATCTCCATGTTGGGTAGTGGTGGCGAGCTTTGAGATTTGGAGGGCTTCTATGACATAGCACTTTATACTCAGTCAATGGGCAGAAGGTCTTCGTGCTGGACATCATCCTTTATTCCAGGTTGCTGTCTCCTTTTCTTCTTGGACCAGGCCCAGGAACCTTGACCTTCTGGACAGCATATGCATCTTCTTTTCAGAAAAGCACTTACATTTTTTGAAAGTCAATTTCTAAGAGCTGAGAGATGGAGAGGGGACTACCAAGAAGCTTGCCTTTCGAGTTTAGAATCACATGGAAGTGACAGAGCTAAACAAAAGGAAGGTAAAGTGGCCTTTTCCACCTGCTTTGTTAAGAATGGAAACACACAGACCTGTGTACATGACTGTGTTGAGCTCCTGATGTGCTAGTGCGTGTGTTCACTACCTGAATTACAAAGACCCTCATATTCTAGCTCTGATCTTCCACTATTCAGTTCTTAGTGAGTAAGTTATACTAAAATAAAATTTTTTTTCAAGATGGGCTTACTGAATGATAGGAATCTGGAACTATTTTTGTCTAGTTTATTATCATCATTATTGTGAAAAATTTGGAACCCTCAGCTAACTTACAGAAGGACAGAACAAAAAGCCAGTCAAACTCTGTACTACAGTCTTAATCAGGAAGACTCACAAGTATCTGTTTCTCTAGAATTTCCACAAAGGAAGATAATATACTCCCGAATTTTGATTTTTAAAAGTGCCAAAATAAGTAAAGAAATTTTACTCCTTGTGAAATATATTGTGTAATAATGTATTGTGGTCGATGCTCTCCCCTGCATTCTGTTTAATTTCATTACAAAAAAAATGAAAGAGAAAGAAAAAAAGTGTCACTAAAGAAAAAAAGAAAAGATATGAGTAACTCAACCAGGTTTTTAAAAGATTCTTTGGATATGAGCATTTGAAATCTAAACACCCAAATCCATGAGTGTCGTTCATCTAATCTTAGATGGATTTGCGTATGTATCTGTGATTAATCTAGGTAGGTAACTGTGGAAAGGTGATGTGTGTAATCAGCTGATGGGGGCTCAGCTCTGCTGCTTGTCATGCATCATCTTGCTACCTTATGTTAGGAAAAGCAAATCTCAAAACTATTCTGAGTCAAGAGGTGGAGAAATAGATTGCATCTCTATGGAAACTACAAAGTCTCTTTGTAGGCTGCAGACAAAGCCGTTAATTAAATTCAGTTTTCAAGCAATCTCTCAGATAGATAGGTAGGTAGAAAGATAATAGGTAGATATTTGTGTGTGTCTGAACAACAGGCTGCTATATGATGTATCACATCCATGACATCCAGTTGCATCACTGTTAGAGTTTTGCTTCTTTTTCATCTGTGGAGGTTGACAAGGTTATAAATCAGTATAAGAAGGAAACACTATGTTATTTGCAATTCACAACTTTTATAACTCATCACAAATTTATACTTTCACATATTGTCTTTTCAAATAGTGCTTGATTGTAATGTTTTTTCTAATGAATATATGTAAGTATGAAGAAGCCACAAACTCAATCTCTTATCTTGTCTCTTGTCAAAACATGAATGAATTTATGTTTGGAATGACTATACTTTAAGTGTGTATGGTCTCAGAAATGGTAAGACCCTAGAGAGAATGTCAAAAATATTAAGTGGTTATCAATCTCTAAAGGTTGCTATTTATATTTTATTTTATTTTTATTTTTATTTCACCCCCCAAAAAAGCTTACCAGGATATATAAATTTTACCACACCTGAATAGAATTTTAGGTATTTTGACAGAAGTGCTAGATTTGTGGTACATTTCTCTCTTGGGAGCTAATGAATACAAGTGAGACAGGAAAGAATTTAACATAATTCAATAATAAAAGACATGTGATATCGATATAAACTTATTTAGATGCTGGAAATGAGCTGGGGTTGTAAAAGCAAGCCCACAGGCAGAGCCACAAAGATGAATTGCACTTACAAATTTGAAATCAGACTACCTCTTGCACTGGAGACTGTGAGATGCATACTGGTGAGAGTTACAGAAGTGGTACTACTGTTACCCACCACATGACCTATGATTCTCTCCACTAGGCGGAGTAATTAATTTCTGCTCTTTCTCCAAATCTAAATTCTTTATTCTAAACAGACCCCACAAAATTTTCTGAGTAGGTTTTCTGTTTCCATTTATTTGAGATCCCACAAAGTGATTACTATAACATCAGAAATCAAAACTACTTTAAATGTCACATATTATGTATGTGGAAAATCACGTTACCGTCACATAAAACAATTTTATCTGGCCTTTAAAGTGATTATAAGGAATATAACAACATAGAAAAGTCTTAGGTGTAGTATTAAAGTTAAAGGTTTTAGTAAAAATTGTCAGTATACTGTGCAAATAAATTGAGGGCATATTAGGGCAGTGTTCTCATGCAGGAAATACACAGGACACCGAAGGTATTACTTTATTGCAGCTTGTATAATAGAATTAAAGGTGACACAATAAAGAAAATTATATACCAATAATTTCTGCTTGAGATACAGGCTGTAAAGAAGGTAAAACAAGTTGATGGATGAACAATGAAAACTCATTAACTTCTCCAGGCAGAGAAAGCCTCTTTGAGAATGTTGATGTTTGAGCTAAAATCTCAGGGACAAGAAGGAGTCAATCATGTAGACATCTGAAAGTGTTGTTTCAGATTTGGGATGGTGCCAGCAAAGTCCAATATGAGAACCTCAAATACACATGATCAATTGAAAAAGATATTTATAAAAAAGAAAAATGAGAGAGAAAAAGAAAAATTAGGCTATTAATGTTACTAAAGAAGAAAAGAGAATAAGTGTAACTCAATCAGGTTGTTTTTAAAAGTTTCTTGCAATATGTGGTATTTGAAATCTAAACACCTAAACATATGAGATTGGGAGCAGATTGTGAAAGAGCCTCTTTTGCAGGTAGTCAGCTAAGGATACAGGCCTCCCAAAAATAAGCCAGCTGTCCTGCCCCCGCATGGTGATCAGAGAAAGCATGTTTTTCTTTGTTTGTTTGTTTTTAGTAGAAACTTAGTTTGGACACAACACATGTGGTACCCTCATTCCTCTCCTCTCTACCTCTCTCAGAGGGATTGCTGGTATTCACTATGGAGTTGTGGGTTTTAAAAGATTATGAGAGAGATAGTCACCGTGGGTGGTGGAGATGTGGGGAGAAATGCCTCTGGATATTCTCTCCTACCCAGTGGCTCTTATAATCTTTCCAACTCGCCTTCCACAAAATTCCCTGAGCCTTGGTAGCTGTATTTTAAGTCTACTTCCAGTGTTGAGCTCTCAGCAGCTTCTGGATTTATGTTTTGCGTTTCCTCAGTGTCTGTCTCCATGATCTATGTTCAGGTTGGAGGCTCTCCATGGAAGCAGCACTTTTACTCATCTCTCCAATTGCTCTACGGTTTCATCTGAGTCCTAGCTGATGTGTGAAGGGTGGCTTGTCTCCTGAGAGGGAGTCAGCTGCCATTTCTTGTCTTGTTGATAGATTTTGGTTGTCCTAGTTTCTCACTGTCTTTTATGAAAGACAGATTCTCCCATAGGTTAAATTGGTTTAACCTAACTAATTTAGAGAGGTTTTGATGGCTGTGGACTCTTTTTGGCTAAAGACTTTTGGGAGCTCCTCATTGGATTCTTAGGTAACTGATCTCCATAGGGTTTTGACTTGGTTCCCATTTCTGGCTATGAGTTCCTTTCCACTGAGCAGATCTCTTAGTCAATCAGAGAGCTTTGCAATTCTCCTCAATAACTTTCTCTAGGTATTCTTCCCCATGGGTAGGACCTTTCTGAGTCTGTGCTCTCATTTTGGGCCCAACAACCAATCAAGGTCCTTCATATGCATTTGAACTTTTCAATGAGGCTCATCCCAATTGGTGCCTGATTTAAGTTGCTACAAGGAATTGCTGGTATTTCCCTCTAAAACCATACTAGACGAGAAGGAAAGTCCTCTAAGTTTGAGAGCTTTTCTTCTTGCCTATTTTCATTTTCTCTTAAAATCAATATTTCACAATTTAACTTTCTTCATGTCTATATTTTCCAATTTGTCAACTGTAGACAAGAACTTGAGAACAGAGAGCCAAAACATCTAGGACCCTGAGTGGTATTATCGGCTCTCAACCCCATAGCATAGTTTGTGACTCAGGAAACCCTGCAAGAGTTCTGAATGGTTACACTGTGAAAAGTCCTTTCTTGGTGCCCAGCAAAGGAAGCATTTTAGGAGAGGAAACAGAACACAATGCAGTCACTTAGACTAGTGCATTGTTCCAGAAAAGAGATTTTAAGAACTTGGATGAGAGAAAAAACAGCATGTATATAAAAGAAAGTAGGAGTATCTGGAATATCTTTTATGTGTAGAAATAACATTCATAGTTGCATATATGAACATGATGGTTGAGAAAATGAAAGACTTAGATGAGTCATTTGCTGTTTAGTTGTAGGTTTGTTTATTTATTTGATGGACAGAGGAGAGAACAATAATTTTCCCAAGTGGTGACCCACATTGTTTCAGTTATGTTTTTGAGAGTCTTGTAAGCTTTCAAGTCTGCATATCTCTTTCCATTTGCAGCTCACTAAATAAAGTGATAAAATTATGTTTGTGAAATTCCTACCCATGTGCATATCAACTTTACTCACACAGAAATATTGTGAATAATATTAATGGGTGTGAGATATACTTCATGATACCCTTCTTGCAGAGAAGTTTGAGGAGATGCTGAAAAGCATGTGCTCTGGGTGGAGCATCTGTGTCTCGGCCTGGGTCCCTGTGCTGTTGATCAACTCTAAAGTAAACTGCATCATTTCTACTTTCAAAGTGAAAAATAGACACAAAAGTGTTGTGTAACTTAATCCAAGTGTCAGAAAATAGCACCCTTTTGCAAGTGAGTCAACACTCAATCTCAGAGTGTTTTAACAGGAGAAATAAGTATAAAATGAAATCTCATATATTTTATAAGCATTATGGTCAATAGTGAGCAATTTTGTTAGTTTCTCTGCCAATTGTTACTTACCCTACTCCTCCCATGAAGAAATCAAACAAATCAGACAGATTTTTCTGACTTAGTTGAGTCCAACAGACCTCCAAATACCCAGTTATCTTTATCTGTATACAAAGTTAGTAGTGTTAATTGTTCCAAATTCAAGGACACAAGAAGTCTTCAGCCTTATATGATGATGATTCAACAAGTAACACCTAAACCGATTAAAGACACACAAGATTTCTCATGTAGAAAAAGACAAAAACTCTGCTCACCAGTATTTCATTAGAAATCCTACAGAAGGATATTTTAAAACAAGATGATTGTTCTTAAGGGGGTTTGAATACAAATGTCTGTTCCCTGTAGCCTCAGGTATATTTTGATTAAGATGCTTCCTACTTAGTCTTCAGCAGGTGGACCCATGATGGAGGAGGTATGCCACTGGGAGCAGATCTTGAGACCAGCCCTACTAGGTGAGCTGATAGCCAGTTTAAGCTCTGGCTGTTTGTACTTGATGGTGTTGCAGTTTTTCTCACTCTGCTATGGATGTTTGATTATGTAAGCCAGCTTCCTCTACCATGATAAAGCTTTACCTGGAATCTGTAAGCTTGAATTACACCCTTTCCTCTCATAGGCTACATCTGGTAAGGTGTTTGTTCCAGTAATGTGCAGAGTATCATTTCAGAAATAATTGCTAATAGATGAGTAGCATTTAGTTGAATGTGACTCCAGGATAGATAGTGCAGACACATAGTTCTACCTCTAATGCAAACCATGAGGGGATGCAGACACCACGCCAAATATTTATTAATAAAAAATGAACCCTGTGACTGCATACCAATGTTTGTAATTGAGGTATTAAAAGAGAATGCAATGTTTTATAGATATATAGATCTATACAAGGAATATGAACCTTTTATGAACATTGGGAGGTTGTACATGATGATTAAGTCAGAACAGCAGAAGTCATCATTACTAAGTGGTTAGTAGGGTTATAGAAGTGGCATAGCCAGTATCAAGTCTTCAGACATACTCTCTGTTACTCTTTTTTTTAAATATATATTTATTGTCCATAATGAGTTACATTATTTAGTGGGCAAACAATGAGTTGTTATCCCGAATTCCCCAATTTCCCCCCCCCCTGCCCATCCCTGGATGGATATCAGTTGGATATCCTCCTCCGTGGGCTGTCTGTATTAGTCTCTGTTACTCTTATGTCATATTTGATAGAGGTTCCCCTTTGCACTGCAAAATCCCTCCCTGAAATAGCTTTACATTATTTCTAAAATGTGCAACAAAAAACTGTGTTCTCTAGATACCTACACTGTGAAGAGTGGGCTGGGTGTGTATTGCATCCTAGTTATGTAAACTGAGGATTGGACGAGTTAGGACCACGGGTCACTGTAACTTCTTGCAAACAGTGCTTCACCTATTGCTTTGATGACCCATGTTGTCATTTTACTATGTAAGACCATTTGTAAGACAATAGCAACTTTTAAGAAGCATAATGCATTTAAAATGAATTTTCACAAATCTGTTCCAATGGACACATTTCTTACAATAGTTCTTAATTTATCTCAGTTTATCTGTCCCATAGTTTTGTTAATCTTAATTTATATTTGTTTCTTGTATCAGATGTTAGACTGCATCTGGTTTTTCATCATCTTAATTCCCATAATGGGTTGAACAAATTGATGAGGGAAAGATGAATAGGAATTTAGGTCTTCATGAAAAGACAGCAAACTAACAGTCTGTCACTTCTGACAGCTCAAATTACTCAACAGCTCCTTTCCTCTTCCCTGGCAGAAGAGAGGGAGGCGAATGCAGGGAAGGAGATTGCAGGAGCCTCAGCCAGAGCTCAGACAGACCAAAGGGAAATCTGTTTCAAGGCTCTAAGTAATCAAGGACATGTGTTTTTAATTAGCAATGTCTTTGTGCTCTGTGCCTCGCTTAAATGCTTTCATTTGCAGTGTTCATTTCTTGTGATTATTCATGTTCCTACATGTCCAGAGAAAAATAATTTAAACAATTAACTAAATCAACTGAAATATGCATATAATTAGATACCTCCAGGAAGACCTTCTTTGTGGACTGGGAGAAGGCATCACAGTGTAGTCCTCAGTCAAGGTTTGTTGTCTTTCTCCATCAAGGAATGCACACCTTCTGAAACTTATTTGTGCAAATGACACATATTTGTTTGTGTGGATACAAGTAACACGTGTTTTCATTCCTGGGAGGAAAAGAGAAACTTCATTTACCACAATCCTGGACAATTTGTTTTCACAGAAACCAGAAAACAAAATATCTCTTTTAGAATTAGCCCTTAACACAGAATCTTTTCTGTGGGGTCTCTGTCTGTCAGTGAGACCCAACCAGCAGCTTCACCAGATGCAGTTTTCCGAGACTAGCTGGCATCTTTTAAAGTGCCTCCATCCAAGAGGTTTGTTGAAGAAAGAGGATCTGTCTTGCTTCCCCCAGTGCATTTCTTTCAAGTGGAGCTCAACACTGTCTGCACTAGCAATAAGTCCAGAGGTGACCAAGGCTCCTTTGCACCCCTGGCTGGGCGCACAGTGGCCACCACGAAAACAGGTGTTGCTACCACTGGATATAGGTCAAAGCGGAAGCATGGACTGCCCCTGTGAGTAAATAGGCTTGGAATGGTTTTTCTTCAGTCACTGTGATGACTCCCTGCTCCACCTTATTTCCCAGGACAACCAGCTCTGATGTGTCCCGTGCCCACCGAATGTGGCTCAGGGTGCTGTCCTGGAGGTGAAGGTGGCGAGCATAGCCTTTCTAGCCTGGCAGAGACCCGTGCGCCCATGGGAACAGCTCCTGACACCCTCCAAGCCAAGGAAGAAGCAAGGAGAAAAGCACACCCGAGACCCCCTTGCTGGTGTCGCAGGCAGGAAGGATCCAAATGATGGGGGGGAGGGAGGCAGGGACAGCCGTGACCCCGTCCTAGGTCCAGGCAGAGAGTAGCTGCTCCAGCCCTCCGCCCCATGCGCTCCAGGTGCAGCGCCTAGCTCCGCTCAAGTTCTGTGCGCTGCGCTGCGCTGCGGGCTGGGGTCCCAGGGTCCCCTTCCCTCCGCGCGCCACCTCGCTGCCAGAGACCACTGGGGCGTGCTGGTCAGCAGATCCCACCACTTTCTAAGTCGCTCATTTCAATCCCGGACTCGCGCCCGTACCGATCACCAAGTGTGGGTGGCGGAGCCTTTCCCGGTGCTGCTCGGAGCGCCTCGCGAGGAAGTGGGTTGGACAGCCAGGCATAGAGCGCGGATCGCTCCAGGCGGAGAAGTGCGTCTTCCCGGGGCGCCTAGGCGCGGCACCAGGTGGCACTGCAGGAACCCCAAGCCGCGCTAGGAGCTGGGAGGACCCCGCGCCCCGCTTACCTGACGTCCTCGCTCAGCCGGCGGCGGTGCGGTAAGCGGCCCCGGCCCGCAGGGGGCAGCGGGTGGGCAGGCGGCGCCGGGAGCGCAGCCTCCCTCCTGATTCCTTCCTTCCTTCCTTCCTTCCTTCCTTCCTACCGCAGGATGCTCGGAGCTCCGAGCCGAGCCGCGATGCCTCTGAACCAGCTCCCAGGCACACGCAAAGGTAGCGGAGCGGCCAGCGTCTCCGGCTGTTTTATTCTCTGACAATAACCTGTCTTTTGTGTGTAGGATCTAAGCACCCTCGCTGGGTCTGGTCTAAGAATTTAACATCGGCTTTCTCAAAATATAAAATGTTTCCCTTGATTGCTAAGCACGGTCCAGACTCCTCCAAAAGAGCCTTTCTCATCATATATAATTAAAGATCCATGTGCTTTCCATAGCAGCTTCTGATTTTTTCACAGTACACAGCCTCTCTCTCTCTCTCTCTCTCTCTCTCTCTCTCTCTCTCTCTCTCTCTCTCTCTCTCTCTCTCTCTGGCACGCGTGCTCATGCGTTCTCTTTCATTTCTACCATTAGGAAACTCGTTCAGGCCCTCTGACAACTCAGCTGAGGCTCAGGTCTGATTTCCCATGGATTCCTGCCTTTCTGGAAACGAGCCCAGCAAGTAGGGTGTTGAGCTGGAGAAAGGATTACCCCATACCAAGGAATAAAGCAACGCGAACTGGGGACACTGGAAGTCCAGGAAGCTGGCGGTGAAGGAAAGAGCCATCTGGGGTCGGTCCGCTTGTTTCAGCACCAGGGAGGGATGGACAGAGACCTCCAAGGAAGCTGCAGCCCAAGGGACAGAACTGCTTCCCCACTGCCCAGCGCAGCCCAGAGGCCAGCTTCTCACAGTTAAAAGGCAGCGCCTCCTCCTACCCTCTCCCGCTGGTCCCCTTCCTTGATGGACGAAAACTAAGGCTCCCAGTCCTCCCTCCTGCCTCAGCGCTCTGCAGAGGTCTCTGGCTCCACACTTCAACTCAAGGCAGCCACTTCAAGAAGAATCTTGCCTTGAGGAACTGGGAGAAATGCAGGCTGGAGAGTGAAGTCGAAGTTCTTAGAAGCGCTGAGAAAACATGGGCGCTGCAGCAAGGACTGAAATACTCAGAGGCCCACAGTTCTTGAAATAAGAATGTTCCCGAGTGGATTGCAACTGCTGTGGAAATAGCTTTGTGAGACACTGGAGATCTACCCCAAAACCCAATGATCAGGAAGGTCTACTTAGCAGGTAAGTGACGGTACAGTTATTTTTGTTTTATTCGTCTGAAACGAATGACTTCCCCCAGGGTGTAGCAGAAATTATATAAACCTTATTTTGCTTGTGAAATAAGGAGCAAATGGGTGATTTTGTTTCACTTTTCAGTGATTATGTCTATATCACTGCCTTAGAAAATTTCTTCCTTGAGAAAATTTTATGATGCTGTACTTCTCTGAAGTCTCTTATGTGGCAGCAATAAAACTGTATAACTGGCTGACATTATTATAGCAAACTTTTAGTTGGGCGTTCTCTAATGGATTAATATTTTTAATCTCCTTATTTTACGCTTTTATTTCTTCATATGCATGCAGTTAAAAGTGATCTGCTATATAGCATGCAAGAGTGGAAAAGTTGAAGTAGAGATGATTTAGCCACTCCTTCCAATACATTTTAGATAGTTATAATTTCCCAAAACATTTACTGGCAGAGATGTGCCTAAACATAAACATCTGATTCCTTAATTTTTTCACCAGCACCACCTGCAAGTATATGTTTTAGATAATTTTACACTTGTTCTCTACATTTTTACTTAGTCTTCATTTCAACCTTTTATATCCTAAGGCTGCTTACTCCAGCCAGACCCTTCAGAAGGCAGGAAAGAAGCAGCTTTCTTGTGCCTGTTTAGGAGAGAAGGGTTTTGGTAGCATTCTAATGCTTACATCTGAAACCAAGTAAATGGTAGTGGGCAGTCATTCCTCAATATACCATCAACTAAAAATTAAATGCTAATTAATTCTATTTTCTGTTGATTCTTCTTTCTAGAATATTCTTATGGAGCTTTAAAATTATACTCTTTCATAGTGACCTTGATACACATTCCACTGGCATTTAAAACAAAAAGCATTCTCTGGGTAAAAGCAGTTACACAAATTTATAACACATGCCTGGCATTTTAGAAAGATCTCGATCAATTCTAAAGAACACATTAACCTCATGGAAGAGTGGTCACTTACAAGGGAAGACTTTTACAATCCTGTAATGGCATGCGATGGTATATGCATAACCAAATCTGTAGGAAGAGAGTGTGCTCCTTTGAAACATTACAGGAGCTTTGAAGGTTTCCCTTGGCTTTTATGGGCCACGTATAACTCACAATAAAATACCTTTACCCACATTCACTCTATCGTACACTTTTTCAATTTGAACTGAAAGTCCTGTGAGGCAGTTTGGATGGTACATGTTGGCGGGCTGATGACTGTTTACTTTGCATTGGCTGAGAGTAGCTATTACACCATGAGGACAACCATTTTTAACTGTCACTTACCACTCACCATGGATCTGCTTGCTTAGCAGAAAGGGAGCAGAGACATTTATGTCATTGAGCTCCTTGGGGGATCGTTTGCCCTAGATAGGTCGAAAAGGATTATCTGAGGAGCAGAAAGATGCACGTATCATTCGCATGCATTCCCACACGTGCTTCCTACAGAGTGCATTTTCTTTTTCCAATCTCAGAGATGTGGCAGTGAAATTTCTAAATAGAAGACTCAGTCATGGTACAAGAGAGTAGTGGCTTGTGGCTACGCTATTACTTTTGTTGTCAATTAATTAACATAGATGGACTCCCCCAGTCAGCAGAGCATAAAGTGAATCCGGGAATGAGTTTTGGAATGATGCCTTCGGTATATGGCCGCAGTTCCCTTCTCAGTGGTTGAGGGGGCAGGCTTTCTCTATGTGTAGGTGAATATGCATAAATTAAAAGTTACTGTTGCCTAATCCCTTTGGAGATTTAGTCACCTGACATAAATAATTCTCATTCACCCTTCCAAACTTAAGAAAATGAATTGGAGCCCACCTGTCCTTATTTCTGGGAAAGTGCTGTGACATTGAAAGAGTTTTTCATGCCTACTTCGTAACTGCCTACATGCTAATTTTCATCACAATAAGTATGGAAATAAATGAATAAGTAATTTAATAAAGCAGTGGGGAGTTTATTGGAAAATAACCTTCATTTTGACTTTACTGTTCTTGCAAACAAATCAACATTTTATTTGAAGGACCTGCATCCCAGGTATTAAAGCAATCACTGGCTAGGTAATGGGAAATGATATAATAGGTCCTGATAGTAACATACACAATAATTAATAATTCAGTGTTCTCTTCCCTAAAAGAAAGCTGGTTTTCATGTGTCAGGCTGAGTATTCTTGGCTGTTGTTTATATTTGAAACTCAAAAGGAAAAGGGAACTCAGGTTACATAAGTGGGAAATATATACACAATTAAAGGGTGATTTTAAATACTCCTTGGAATCAGTTCAATTGATTTTCTTCCTTTAACAACAACAAAAAATAATAGGTGTGGTGAAGCATGCCAGTAATCCCAGCATTGAGGAGGCTGAGACAGGAGGATCACTATGAGTTCCAGACTAGCATGAGCTACAGAATGAGTTCTAGTTTCGAATATCTAAAACTAAATAAACAAAATAAACAAAAAACTCTAAACACTATTGGTTACACCTTCATTCATTGAATATTCCAATGTAATTATTGATAATCATTGGACACAATAAGTTTTGAATGCCCTTGGCATAATTTTGGAGTCGGTTATATGAGTTTGAACCGAGTTCAAAAACTTGTTTTAAAATATGGAAGATTACTACCAAAATTTAAGAAGGCCTTTTTGGTAATTGATATTTTTCACCAATTAGAAGCTCTGAGTTGTAGACAGATAATCTGTTGAATGCTGTCAAATAAAGTGAAAGCTACTAAACAGAATAGAGTATTGTAGGCCAGAAATTGTTTCTATAGTTATCACTTCTCTCAGAAGACCTGTTGAGTGAGTCAAAGCCCAGATGGCATTTGCTTCCTGTTTATTGGCATTTGCTTTGCATGGCCTGAATTGGGTAGATGCTGTGCAGAAGCACAAAGCATGATATAGGAAAACAAGCACTGTTCCACAGTAAAAAGAATAGGACTGTTTAATTGCTGGTTGTGGAATATCTAATAATTCATTCAACTCAAAGAAGCTTCATTCTCTTCCCTGAAATGGGGCAGATTTCACCAATCAGGAGTCCCAATCAGGAGTGCACATTTATTTACACATACACATTAATAGTTCTGAAATATTAATGAAACAAACGAATGATCCATTGTGTGGACTACTGGAAGTCTAAATATGAGACTATGGAGAACTATGGAGACTTCAGGACTGGATCTGAGTTATTTTAATCTCCAATACCATTCATTTGCTCATGGAAAAATTCCCCACTAATTGTGGTATGGTAGACATCCCTCATACTTAAGAACTCTGTGCTGAAAATATAAAATAATCTTGACAATCTGCAGTCATATTTTACCTCCAAAATTGGCATTTCAATGTAGACAGAATTTGGTTTAAGTATATTCGTGATTCAGCCTTGTTGACCTGTTCTATACCAGTTGGTCAAATCTCAGCCAACATGACCCCACTTCATTCTAACAATTTTCATTTGCACTTTTGAAGAGACTATAATTTTTTTCTCTATAAAGGACGATTACTCTTTACTAGTAATGACATTGAAAAAGAAACTCCAAGGATCATGTAGACTTTAAAAAACATTTGGAAACGTCTGCAAAAAATGTTTTGGTTTGATTTCTGGCCAAGCATGATGATGACAATGGTGGTGGATGAGGTGTAGTGAAGCATAGACATCAGGGGGTTGATATGTAGGAATAAATGGGAAACACTGTAAAGGTTCAGCCAAACTCAGCAAAAAGTCTAGACTCTGTTGACTTATCTCTTCAGGAAATTTTAAGTTGTGCATCACATCACTGTATTGATTTTGATCAGATTGTCTTTTGGAAGTTGCCATGATTCCTTTCAGTGTAACATTTGTTCTGTACAAACTTTTAGAAACTCACTAAAATGTAAAAATAGTATATTTAAGAAATAGGAAGTATTAGCTCACAGTGTAATCATTCCCAGGATATTTTGTGGTCAAACTATTTGACCAATGGTAATTGTGAGATTACTTCGGTAGAGAGTTAGCTTTGATTTGGGAAGACTGATCTTTTATCATTTATTAAAAAAGAAAGGAGGAGATGGTAATAACCCAAGGACAAAGTGAAAGGATGTGAAAATAATTTGGGGGGATGAAAACTTTTATCATTGATCTTCAGTATAAAGTTGGTTCAGCATATTCTGCACCCTGAGAGAGTCAGAAGATTGTGCTGCTTTCCCTTAATTTGATTTTCAACTTATCATCAAAGTTTAAAGAACTGAAATTTGCTTTAAAATAAATAAAATACTCAATGCATTTTCAAAGTTGCTAATTATTTAATAAAGTATGATGTACATACTTGAATATATTTTAGAATTAAAATTTGTGGAGAAATTAAAATTATACTTAGCTAATAACATATAACCAGATCATATCAAAAATTTTAGCTAGAGAGTTGATTTAGTAATTATATTTAAATGAGTAGATGAGAAAAATCTCTTAGAAATCATGTCAAAAGCATTATCAATAATGTGTTATTTGTATAAAATTAAAAAGTGAGATGGACCAATGCATTTTTTAAACATTTTCAAAGTAATCCATGGTAAGAAACAAGTTTCTAAGAAAATTAATAATGTAGATGAAAAAAGAACATTATATGATGAGAAATACATCAAGTTCATATAAAATGTGGGTTACAACATGTTTTCCATTCTTGATTATATGATCTTGAGTAAGTAGCTTCTTTATCTTGCTGTAATGGCTTATCTATTTTCTAGGTCCTGCAGGGAAATCTGTATTATTCTAGGAAATTATACAAAATCCATAGGTTTAGGTGAGCTCAAAACTCCCTTGACTCAGGACTGATCCAAAGGACCCATTGAGGAGTTTATCCAGTGGAGGGGGGAAGGGAGGGCAGCGGGGAATTGGTGATAACAACTCATTGTTTGCCCACTAAATGTTGTAACTCATTATGGGCAATAAATTTAAAAAAATTGACATTTTCCTAAAAACAAAAACAAACAAACAAAAAAACCAAACGAACAAAAAAACCAACTCCCTTGACTCTCCTCAACTCCTCCTTCTCATGTTCCCATTACCCCACTTAGAGAATTTAGAAATTAGTGAGTAATGCGATGGTAAATCACAACATATCGACTCGATTCAGGCATCAAATAATATGTATTTTCCCCAGTGCTGTCTTCATTTTTAAGCAGGGTTTTCCTTCACAGTAAATTTAGTTTTCTCCATTTCTTTCTTATCTCTTCCTTTCTCTTCCTGTCTTTTCTCTTGTCTTTCATACGTTTTCACTCTAGGGTAACTTCATTTCTTTTATCAAGGAATCAACATCTTTTCCACTAAGGGAATGAGGATTGTCAAGGTCATATTACATACATAGATTTGAGCTTAAGGTAAAATAGGCTCCTCAAGTCATCAATAACTGAGGGCTTGTGGGGGGGGAGTAATAGTTTTGTAACTATCATGGCACATATGTTAGCTGAAAGAATAAGAAGAAAATAAAAATTATCAGCTGAAATGCTACTGAAAAATTAACAAAGATTCCCAAGGTAATTTAATTTATCATTGATTGTGATACTCAGCAAAAGCATTTATTGGTTTATTGATCCCCTGAAAATTCTCTTTTCTCTGGAAAGAACATTGTAAGGTAAAATGTTCAGTGTGAACTTCAACGTCATTAATGTACCCATTATTTTTGGGTTTTTAAGTCTTCATTAAAAAATGAATATTAGAGACACACAGATGAATAAATTCTTCCTGGATCATTCTACCGTTTGTTTATCTGTACCATCATTTTCAATTAATATGTCCTTATTTATCATATGCTAGATCTAAATAGCTAGACTGTTTACCTTTGACTTCTTGGTCTGCTTTAAATTTTACAGTGTTTGGAGAGACTGATAGGATCCAAAACAAAAGAGCAGGAAGCCTCAGGACCCCAATAAGGGGAGGAAGGAGATTTAAGGGCTTTCAGGAAGGGGAGGGGCGAACTATATTGAGAATGAATGGGTTGAATACTCATGACTCAAGGTGACTCAAGTTTACATGACAGTGCAATGGCACATTCCTTTTTGAGGTCTGTATTTATATCCACTAATTATGGTTCTTTTGAAACCATATAGAAGCATTCACAGAAACATTCACATTTAGCTTGCCCCATTCCTACCCAGGACTAGAAGTGGTGGCTGGAAAGAGGTCTCATTCTTCGATCTCCTTAGGAGTAGATTGGGATTATCTGATCCTGGGCACAGATTTTGGGTGGGAGTGGAAAGCAGAGGCAGCTTTTTGTAAAATCCAACAAAAGGGGTATCTGGCACATACAATTCAAATTTATCAAATGGATATTCTACTGGAGTGAGAAAACTATAGTATTTATTTGAGAGAATGAAGAAAAAGTTATTTATGAGCAGAATGATCCAAATTTCAGAAGGAAGAAATGATAGTAGGAAAGAATACCAGAAAATTCTCACTAAAAAGTATAAGGAAGAATTGAAAGGAATACACATAGAAAAGGAAAGAAGACAGTTATCAGAGTTGAGAAAAGGTGAGATGCAGATGGGAAATGACTTTGAAGTCGACCATTGGCCCTTGTAAAGAGAGTGGCACTTGAATGTGGGGCTAAGATGATCTTGAGGTCAAAAACAGGCTGAGTTGAGAGACAAATGCATTTGAGAGGGTATAGGAAGGAAATAGACATGTGGGAAATGTCTGAAGGTCTACCTCATATGTTCTATCTTCCCTTTATTTCCAGTTCACAGTTCTCTTTGGAGTATGATGACACTGCCTTAAGTGAGAATGTGAATACTGGTTACATTTGATCTATTGGTAGTGCTGGGAACATGATTAAGGAAATGAATGAATCTAAAGGAAATATATTACTTTTGAAAAGATCTGTTTAAACTTCTGTTTTCTTTGGGTAGTTATATGCTTAGTTTTAAGCAATCGTGTGAGATACACATGAAATGACAATAGTAAATCAAGTGGGTCATACTCACTGAAAGGTTGAATTTACTAATAACTGTAATATAGTACTGACTGGAGAAATTAAAAGTAATCTCAAGGAATGATTCATTTTCTTTCCTGCTGTAGCTTCCTATTTTAATTTTATTGATACTGTTATTTTTCTCTGCCTATATTATAGAAAAGTTCATATTTTTCTTTTTTAATATTTTATTCATTTCCAAGGAGACAGAGAGAGAGAGAGAGAGAGAGAGAGAGAGAGAGAGAGAGAGAGAGAGAGAGAGAGAGAGAGAGAGAGAGAGAGAGAGAGAGAG